>CAUYQG010230626.1:0-17281 GCA_963574415.1 Tarsius wallacei
GAGGCTGTTCGGATATATTATCAAACTCCTGCCCAACCCCTTAGTCAACAGATTAATATTTATACTTAAAAAAAAAAAGACCAAAAGGGGGAAATTGTATGTTCCATCTTTGCTATGCCCTGTTCCATGTATTTTACTGCATTGCTGATTTTCCTCTTCCCAGTAACTCTGAAAGGCAACAGTGTTCATCATCCCTTTTAACAGGAGAGGGGACTCTGATCAGGGTGACTTGCTCAGATTCCAACCCAGGTCTCACCTGACTGTAAAATCCTCCCAAGAGCCAAGAAGGCTCCCATGAACCAGGATCACAAGCCATCTCCCACCTGCCTTGATGACTGTCTGGAATGGGGTACAGGGGGTCACCAAGACAGAGTTTGGCCTCCTGACAGGACCTGGGGGTATCTTCAGCCTCTGTCTAGCCCCTCACCACAGCTCTGAGAGCCGCCCCACCTGAGCAGGGGGTGGCATTAGCTCTGCGATGGGACCACCCAGCCAGGTCCCCAAACGGCCAGCCTGACCTGGATGGGGTTCCGCTACACCCTTGGTGAAACCTGCTGCACCTGAAAGACACATTCAGAAAAAAGTGGGTGATGGGAGTGGGAAGCAGTCCAACATCAAAAGGAGAAATAAATTAATAAATTAGGACTCTGTGGGAGAGTCCTCAGAAGAAGTATGTACGCAGACCCTTCGCAGGCTGTCTGGCCTGCAGCAGAGGGGCCCCGCCCTGGCTCAGAGGGCCGCCTGGAGTTCCTGTGCTCCAAGTGTGGCCCATAGACCAGCAGCCTTGGCCTTACCTTCTTACCTGTTAGAAATTCAGATTGTGTGGCTCACACCCATAGTCCCACCTCCTCAAGAGGCTGAGGTAGGAGGATCACATGAGCCCTGGAGTTCAGGGCTGCGGCGAGCTATGATTGTGCCACTGCACTCCAGCCTGATCAAGAGAGTGAGACCACCATAGAAAGAAAGCAAAAAAAAAAAGAGGGAAGGAAGGAGGGAACGAGGAAGGAAGAAAGAAAAAGAGAGGAGGAAGGGAGGGAGGGAAAGAAATTCAGAACATGAGGCCCTGCCCTAGACCTATCAATTCAGATTCTTGTCTTGACAGATCCGAGCACACATATTCTAGCCGGAGAAGCCCAGCCCCAGGCCTCCCAGTTGGGATCTTCGGTCTCAGCCTCCAGTGTGTTTAACTGAGTGGGGATTAGTTTCATCCGCTTCTCAATTATTCTTATTACAAAAGAAGAATGGAAAGGGCTCTTGGAGACCATCCAACCCAGAAATTGGGGACTTGGCATAGGGTTGCCCCCCTCCTGAAGCGACCTGGGCAGACACTGCTAATAAACGAGGAGCTCTTCCGTGGGATACCCAAGCAGCTGCATTCCCCATCATGACAGTCCAGAAAGACTTGCCCCTCTCTGGGGGTCACTAGGGGTATGACATCTGCCCACCATGCTGTCCCCTGCCATGTGATCTAACCCTTTTTATTTATAGGTTGATCTTATCACCAACATAAACATGTCTTCCCAACATTCCACCCCATGTCACATCCATCCCCTGCGAGAGTGTTCAATAAATCATGCGGTGTCTTTTGTGAAACAAAACTGAGTGCCGATGAGGCTAAAGGATGTCCCCAAGGTGGAGAATCCTGTCCCTCCGGCCCAACTCACTCTTGATGTCATGGCCCTCCTTGTCCCGCTGTCCATGTCGACGGATTATTTACACCAAGGGAGGGAAGATTGAAACCTCACCGAGAAGCTAGGATGCTGCCCTGATACACCCAAAGCCAAGGCAGCAAGATGGTGGGAGGTTTCTACAGTGCCCTGAGACCTTGAAACCCACCCCATGTCCCCTGGCCACCCAGCCCTGTCTCCTGCTTGGGGCTGGGGCTGGTATCTTCACCACAAGGAAAGGGTGCCAGGCTGGGTCCGCCCTGTGGCCTTCCCCCAGGACCCCAGTCGCCTGCCTCAAATGCTGTGTGCAAAGTGTCCCCTTAGGCTTCATTCCCGTTCCCGTGTGGCCAGAGGCCAATGCCCCCACTGAGCCACTGTGCCTGTCAGCCCGTGGGAAGCGGCCTGCACTTCTGGAAGGCGAATCATTAAGAATTAGGACACAGTGTAGGCATGTATATCCGCTGGGTCCAATTTCAAGTGGAAATTAATGGCAAATTCTTGTAACCACATGAAGGGCCATTGCCGTTCATCTGAAATCAGTTAAACATGAAAACAATATGAAAACCATCTTGAGTTCACGGAACATAAATATTTGTCTATATTTTTTGCCAGAGAGACGAGATGTTGGCAGGTCAGTGTTCTATCAACACGCTCACAAAGCGGGTGAAACAAGGGAACCTGGCTCTCGTTGGGTTAAACTATTTGTCAACTTTTCCATTTCCTCAGTCAAGAGATAATTAAACAGCAGATGTCAGCGTCTGACTGGTTCAAGGCGAGAACACGCAACATCTCTGGTGCTGGCAATTGTTTTGTGCCGTCTGCAAATAACTCCTTGGGTGGTACAAGAAGCAGAGCGTCATCCGGCCTGTCTCCCTGCCCCGAAGGTAGAGGCTGTCCCGATGAAAAAACCTATGGGCAGTCGCTCTTGTATCCAGATGCAGGAAGGACAGTCCCTGGGACGATGCTTTGGGCAAGTCAGAAGAGAGAGAAGCTGCAGCTCTTCAAAAGGGCAGGGGCAGGGAAAAGAAGGACCAGGGAGAAACAGAAGAGGGGCGGGGGATGGAGGTGACGAAGAAGGATGGACAGGAGGCGGGGCTGAGAGGCAGAGAGGAAGAGGATGGGAGAAGATTCAGAGAGTGGAGTTGTGGTGGAAGACCAGAGTCCAAGCATGGTGCAGTCCAAAGGGCACATTCTTGGAGGTCAAGCAAACTGCTGCATTCCACCTCTTTCTACCTGTGAGACCCTGTTGTTGCTGCTGTTGTTGTTATTAGTAGCAATGGGGTCTCACTATGCTGCCCAGGGTGCCCTCAAACTCCGAGTCTCAAGCGATTCCCCCTACTTCAGCCTCCCAAAGTGCTGGGATTGCCTGCATGAGCCACGGCACCCAGCCTCCTGTGGGACCTTAGACCACTCATGTGACCTGCCTGCATGTATTCCCTCATTTGATGCTGGGCTATGGACGCCCCACCCCCCACCCCACCCGGGTTCTAGCACAGCTTGCTAGAGATGAAAGAGAAGTAAATGTCAGGGTCTGAATGCTGAAGGCAGAGCCAGGCACGGTGGCTCACGCCTGTAATCCCAGCACTTTGAGAGGCCAAGGTGAGAGACTGCTTGAGCCTGTGGGTTCAAGACCAGCCTGGCCAACTTGGCGAGACCTCGTCTCTACAATAAATCAAGAAAAATTAGCCAGACATGATGGCACTTGCCTATAGTTCCAGCTACTTGGAAGGCTGAGGCGGAGGATCACCTGAGCCCAGCGTGTCAACACTGGGGTGACCATGAGCGTGCCCCTGCACTCCAGCCTGAGTGACAGAGTGAGACTCCAACTCAAAAAAAAAAAAGGAAAGCTGGAGGCACTCTCCAACTACTGTGCTCTCCTGCAAATGAACAGAGGGAGCTGGGTGGAGGGGGAGAGAAGGAGTGAGGTCTGGGTGGGGCGAGGAGGAGCCTTTGCTGTGTACAGGGCTCCCCTGGGGTGGGGTCCCACAGTTGCGCTGCTTGGGGTCCAGTGTGTCAGGGTTTAGTGACACAGCTCTTTCAGGTTCTGCTGTAGGTTCCTCCCCTAACACACGCACACATACACACATGCACATGCACACATATGCAAAATGTGTGTTCATGCACCACGCACACACATGGACACACGTGCATACACACATACATGCACATACATGCACACGCACGCACATACACATACACTGGCCTCCATGGGGCTCAAAGTGTCCCGGAGCCAGGTGGGCAAGAGACCTGAGAACTGCCCCGCCTCACTGCGTCCATACTTGGACTCACAGCTGGACACAAGGCAAGGTCTGTGCCACTCCATTCTGGAAGAGCCTCTTCCTCGGGGACCGTCAGCGTCCGCTTGCAACAGACTCCATCAGGGCATCGTGCAGTCACCACGTGTGGCCAGCATGGCCAGAAGCGGAAGCCCCGACTCCTGAGGTGTGCCTTCTCAGAGCATCTGCTCCAAAGACCCAACAACCAGTGGAACCCGGGGTCCACACTACTCTGGTCTCATCTCTGACACTAGCTTACTGTGCAGTCTCAGATCAGCAAAAGCCCTCTCTGGGCTTCCAATTTTCTGTCGGGAAATGAGGTTGAAACTCCGTGCTGTCTACATGTTACATTCAAGGCCCTCACAACTTATCTGTATGGTAGGAGGGAGAGCCCCTCCCCTTATTTGCCTTCCAGAAGCCCCCCACACTCCTCCACACTTCTGCCCACCGGGAGGCCAACCCGCAGGGACTTCCTAAGGGGCTCCCGTGGCCTCTAAGTGGCCCCTGCCATGGTCGCACATTCTCCCAGCTCCCCCCGTACAGCCCTCCCTAAGCTGACCCTATCTCTCCGGGAAGGGCACAGCCTGAGGTCCTCTCCACAGGACTCTCCCTTCCAGGCTTAGTTAACAGCTTCTCCCCTGTGTATGGCCACTAGCCCTGGCCTATGGCACTGTCCCCTGTGGTCCTCCCACTTCCAGCCCACACCTTGGTAAGTGGTTCCTCTGTAAATAACCCCTCTTCAGATCGCCTGAGCCCAGGAGTTCGAGACCAGCCTGGGCAACAAGGTGAGACCCTGTCTCTACAATAAATCAAAAAAATTAGCTGGGTGTGGTGGCACATGCCTATAACTACTTGGAAGGCTGAGGCAGGAGGATCGCCTGAATCCAGCAGGTTGAGGTTGCAGTAACTAGGATCGTGCCACTGCACTCCAGCCCAGGTGACAGATTGAGACTTGGACTCAAATAACAACAACAACAACAACAATAATAATAATACAAACCCTCCTCAGTGGAGGAAGTCATGGAGGAACCTCTGGATGGTCCTATGGGGCCAGGGGTAAGTGAATAGAGGGAAGGCCGCCCAGGAAAGGAGGCTGGCCTTTGCAAGGTTGGCCAAAAAGGAAGAAGTTCAGCCAAGCAACAGCGGGGAGGGGAGACCATTTAACCAAGAGAGTGGTGCGGATGTGCCATGAGGCCAGGCTTTCTGGGAACCAAGAGTTGACCCGTCTGTCTGGAGGGACAGCCTTGGGTAGAACAACCATGCACATGGCTGGAAAAGCCAACAAAGGCCGGATTGTAGGAACCTCAAGCATGAGCCTGGAGTCTGGGACTCCATCCCATGGGCGACATAAGACTTTGGATGGTTCTTGCGTGAGGAAAGGGCCCGGTCGCACTGTGCTATTTTTGGAGTGTTAATCTGGCAGGGGAGAGCAGATCGGAGTATTACCAACTGGGGAGCCCCACGAGCAAGGAACAAAACGGGGAGCCTGAAGTGACTTACCCGCCCCAACTCCTCCCGAACACTGGGGCGGAGGCGGTGCCAACGTTACCCCCGAGAAGCTCACACGCTCATGGCAGCCCGAAAAGAGCAGAGAGGGAGAGCCGTTCGTCCCGGAGACGCAGGGAAACACGTTCCTGGAAGTCTCTGCTCTCAAAGGCACCCACCCACAGACCCAGAAGAAGGGGAAGCAATCTGTTTCTCCTGGCATCTGATTCAAAATGCTCCCGAGGCCAGGAGGACCTAAAAGAATCCCTCTGCTCATGCATGTGAGAGCAGCCCAACGGGGGACCATCTGTCTCAGAACAGCCCCCCAATGTGGAGGCAGAAACTGTAGCCCCCAAAGGGCTGCTATTTCAGAACTTCCAGGAAAGCATCCTGCAAATGTCCCCCGTCACTAACTGGGACGTCTCTATGGCACTCTGCTGAGTTCTTTGCTGAGTAGAAACCCAGGTGGCAGGGCCACTCTCTAAGAGATCCCTGTCACGGACTTCTCAGTGTGGACAGGCTGGGGATGGGAGGAGTCTGAAGGCTCTGATCCCAAGACACTGCATCTCCAGCAAGCAGCAGAAAGGTTAAAGGGTGCAGATTCAAGAGGCAGAGACTTCTCAAACTACCTGTGAAAAATCCTCTCAGATGGGCCCGGTGACTCCCTTTGAAACATTGCTTCTAGGGGTAGATGGGCCTAGAAAGGGGCCCTTCTCCCTCAGGGACTCCATGGCCAACTCTCAGGTCCACTTCCCTACCCGTGCACCAGTGTTGTGAGGTCACTATTGTATCACAAGTGAGACATGATGGCACTGGACTAGGGAAGTGTCAGGCCCGAGGTACCGGAGGGGGGCGGGCCTCAACAAGAGGGCTCCCACCCAGACCAGGAGAACAATGGGCGGAAGTAAAAGCAAGCCGGCCAGCACCTGTTACAGCAACCCTAACAACCCCGTTCAGCCAATCACCAGCAGGCACGACAGCGGTCCCAACCAATCCCCCTCACAGCTTTCTCGGTGTGCCCCTTATACACCCGTCACCCACCTCGCGGGGCGCGACTTCTCCGACCCGCAGTTACGGGGACTGGTGAACCTCGCCCGGGATTGCGCTAATAAATTTCTCTTAGCTCCTTTGTTGCCGTTTCGCCTGGTCTGGTTTCATTTACCTTACAGGAAGAAGCAGTTAGGGAGCCTGGATGAAGAAAGGTGAGACTCATCTAAGGTCTGGAAGACTCAGATACTTAAGGTCCAGCAGAAGAGACAGTGCCAGCAAAGGAGGGGGCATTGGTGAGTCGGATGGAGAAACAGAAAGTGAGCGTCACAGAAGGAGGAAGTGGTCAGATGCATCAAACGCTCCTGGAAGACAAATGTCATGACAACTGTTATGGAGGTCCTGATGACCTTGACAAGAGAGTTTCGTGGGGTGGAGGAAACAGATGACTTACTTCAGCACCTCTCCCAGCCTCTGATAGACATGTGTATCCTCATTTTATAGATAAGGATGCAGAAGCTGAGGGAGATGATCTGCCCTGCCCAAAACCTAGAAACTGGTGGGTTTGGCATTCCACTCTGTGGCCCTGCTGCATGCAATCACGCGGCCATCGGTGGTGAGGCTGATGGTGGTGCTGGTGATGTTGACAATGATGATGACGGTGGTGTTTGCGCTGATGCTGATGTTGGTGATGTTGATGATGATGTGGAGGATGATAGGGATGTCGGTGGTTGTTCAGATGGGGAAGTTGATCATGGCTGTAAAGCAAAAATTGACTGATCTGTAGAACCAGACAGATCCAAATCTATGTCCCAACCAGTCAGTAACACATAAGCTTTTCAACCTTTGAGTTTCAGTTTCCCTAGCTGTAAAATGAAGATGCTAGTGTCTGCCTTAGAGGAGAGTTGGGAGAGTGAGATGGACGGAAAAGCCCCTGGAAGCACCTGACTCTTCGCAGGAGCAGATAACTACCATCCTCAACACCATCATCAACACTGCCAACATCAACATCACCATCCTCACCATCCACCTCACTGACATCACCATACCCTTCCCCAAATCCACCATCCCCCTCTCCAACATCACCATCCCCTTCCCATCATCACCGTCCCCCTCACCAGCATCACTGTCCCCCTCCCCAACATCACCCTCAATGGCCCCATGTTCCAGGGAATGCACTGAGCGTCCGTGTATAAGCCTTAGCTTCCCCGCTGATCCACTTCTCCCCAGTCTAACTCCACTCCCCAACCTGAGTTAACACCAACCTCAAGATCAGCCATGGCCATCTTGGGGACTGCCTGCTCCCTAGGCTCTCTGCTTTATGCCCACACTTGTTCTGCAACGGTGTCCTGCTGAGATCCGCTCCCACCGCCCTCTTGTCTGTCTCCCTGGTTGATCAAGGCCCAAGAGACACTAAAAGAAAGAGGGGTGGAGAGAGCCCACACTTATCGGGCACTGCAAAGTGTCCAGCTCTGTGGTCTCATTCAGCTAGGAGCGAGGTGGTACAGTTTAGAGTCAGACCTGCCTGGAATTATGTACTTTCCCTCCTTCAAGTTTTTACTCAAGCATTGTCTCCTCCATGGGGCCCATCCTGACCACCCAATTCATCCTGCCCTACCCACAACACCTTCCCAACCACACTTAGCCTGCTCCTCTCCCATGGATCCCTTTCTCACTTGCTACATGTTTTCTTGGTCTTATGCTTGTCTGTCTTCTTCCATTGGATCGTAAGCTCCAAAGGGCAGAGAGCCTTACTTGCTTTGTCCACCAATGCGTCACAACATCTAAAATAGTGATTTCATCCAGGAAGTGCTCACTGAACATTTGCAGAATGAATGTAGTAACAGCTCAACCCTTAGCAACACACACTTAAAGGAGAGCTTAGCTGGGCACAGTAGCTCACGCCTGTCATCCCAGCACTTTGAGGTCGAAGCAGGAGAATCATTTGAACCCAGGAGTTCAAGACAAGCCTAGGCAAGGAAATCTGCAGAAAATAAAAAAATTAGCCAGACATGGTGGCCCTCTGGACTCCCAGCTACTCGGGAGGCTGAGGCAGAAGGATTGCCTGAGCCCAGGCAGTCGAGGCTGTGGTGAGCCATGATTGCACCACCGTACTCCAGCCTGGGCGACAGAGTGAGACCCTAACTCAAGACCCTCCCCCACAAACAAATTACTCATCCATAATTGAATTTGAACCTGCTCTGTCTGGCTCCAAAGCCAAGGCCCTTTGTACTCCCCAATAAATTCAAGTTTCTTCTTGGCCACATCTCCCTACCTGATCCCACCCCTTATCTCTAGACCCTCCTCATTGTGAAGTCTCGCTCTTAGATTAATCCGTTCAAGTATCAAGTATCGCAGGGCCAGTCTGCTATTCGAGGAAGTCGGAGTGTCTCCTGGACTTGAGAGAACCTCTCTTCCGGTTCAGGCACCTTGCAGGATAAAAGAAACCCATGCCTGCCGTAAGCCGAGACAGTGGCCTGGCCCACCCTGGCCAGGCCTAAGCCAGGTTTCAAGTGCTCCACCACTGTCAGATCAGTTCCAGGTCTTCAGGCGGGAGGCAGGTCTACTCCGTGTCTGCTCCAAGGGGTCCACCTGCTGGGAAAACGCAGGTAAGTCAAACAAGCCTGTTGGTTCTCAGGTACAGCAAACAAAAACAGGACTCACTCTTCTCCAAGGTCTCCCCTGCTGGGCCTGAGAGGCATGATTAAAATAATGGGAAGACAAATATTTTCCTGGGGAAAAGTCATCAAGCTTGAGGCAGGGAAAGCAAACAGTGCCTTCAGAAGGGCAGCTGGCATGGAGCTGCCCTGCAAGCAGTTAGGAAGATTCTGGAAAGGGGGAGGTGTGTGGCCTGTGAGCTCCTGGCTTGGGTTTTGCAACCAGCACATCAGGCCCAGGGGAGCCGGCTTTTCACCTGCCTCACCATCCGGATGACCAGTACTGCTATTGAGGCCGAGAGAATTCAGGCAGCTTGGATCCGGACAGACCAGAGCTCAAGCTGAAAGCCAGACGCGCTTGGGCTCAAATTCTACTATTCAGTCATTCACTCATGCAGCCAGTCCGTCAGCCCTTCCGCACATATATATTGAGCACCTCCTGCGGTAAGCCGAGACAGCGGGCTGGCCCACCCTGGCCGGGCCTAAGCCAGGTTTCAAGTGCTCCACCACCGTCAGATCAGTTCCAGGTCTTCAGGCGGGAGGCAGGTACCTGAGTAAATCCTTTATCCCCTCTGAGCCTCAGTATTCCTGTCTGTAAAGTGGGACTGGTCCCAGACTGTTGGGAAGATGAAAGTGATGTTCAGAAAAGCACTTAGCACAGGGCCAGGCCCAGGGCCGACTCTCAGGAACGATGACCCCAGGAGCCTCCTCCAGCTGGCCCATCCCTCCTTTTCCAGGCCCCAGCCAGGTATCCTCATTGTCCCTCCTGCCTATGGCCGGTTCACTCTGGGGCCTCTTGGCCTCTTCCATGCTGGTCCCTCTGCCATGGCTGCTCTTCCCACCAAGAAATTTCCACCCAGGACCCCCCGCAGTCAAACAAGCCCCTGACCAACCCCTTCACCCCATTGTCCCCCCACCTAGTCTTGTTCACCTCATCCCATTGCTGCCCTTCCAGAGACCTGGGCCTCCTCCATGGGCCTCCTTCCTGCCCATCTGGCATGGCAGCCTTAGTTCCACCCTCCTGCAGTTCCCAGCATGCCTTGCTCACTCAGGACTCTAGTTGGGAACACACTTTTCTCCTTCTCTTCATCCTGTCTCCTACTGAGACCTTAAAACTCCACCTAAGTGTTTCTTCCTCCAGGAGGCCCTCCCTGATGCCCTCAGGCTGGATTATCTGTCTTCCCTGAGCTTTTCACCAGAGCACCCGAGCTTGACTTGGCTAACACATGGCCCCAGGCTGACCTGGGAGTTTCCTCCAGGCCCAGGAACCAGGTTCATTTACCTCTGTGTCCTTGGGGTCTAGCCACATCTTGGCACTTGGAGGACGCAAGAGAAGCTATCAGGGTGTGGCTCAGGCCTAGGCCCTAGAGACGAGACTAGAGGTGGGGTTCTGATGACATGAACCAGGTACATGCATTCCGTCAGCTGGAGTGAGGATGGAGAAAAGGGGGTGACCCAGGACAGCTGCCAAGGAGAGAAAATGCACAGTCTTGGAAGGAGGAAGAAAAAGTCGGCAGAGAGAGAGAGAGGGTGGAAGGGGGCCCCGGGCAGAGGGAGAGCGAGTGCACAGGCCGCAGGGAGCTCAGTGCCCCCTGGGAAGGCTTGGACTGCAGGCCACAAGACCTCTGAAGTCTCTCAGCCCCTTTCCTACAGCGATGGGAAGGCCCTGGATGCCCTAGGCCACATCGTCTTTTGGAAAGACCCGCCAAGTCCTGAGTGGATAGACAAGGAGGTCACAAGAAGCCACAAGCTCAGTTAGATGGCCAACACCAAGCTCCACAGAAGAGCTGCCTGAGAGAAGCAGGTAGAAGGTGCCGGAGTGGGCGGGGCAGGATCAGTCGATGTCATGCCAGGTTGGGTATGAGAGACAAGGGTGGAGCAGATGGCCCCGTGAACCAGGGAATTCTTTTTTTACAGGCACGAGGGCTCCCAGCCATCCTTCAATCCTCCAGGTGGAGACCGGGGTTCTGCCCCGATGACTGATCAGCCAGAATTTGTCCTCTCCTCCTCTTCCAAGAACAGAGGACTCTCCTGACCGGCTCAAAGTGTCTAATCCCATCCCTGGGTCCCAGCTCTGCCCTAAGGTAAGGGGAAAATTAGAGGGGAGGAGACTGCAGGGAGAGAGAATTAGTGCTTGCTGAGCACCTACTATGTGTCAGGCATGGTCACGGACACTTAACCTGGAGTTCCCACTGTGTCTCACAGCTAGAGACAGAGCAGGTGGCATGGGTCCAGATGCCAGTCCTGCACTCTCAAATTTTCTGGCCCTGAGCAGATAAGTGAACTACTCTGATTTTTATATTTTTTCAACTGAAAGATGGAGATATCCATTATCCCTAAGTCACTGGGTTGAGATCATGGGCCTCAGGCACTGATCACTATTATAGTGTGGACTTGGTGCATATTACCTATTTTCATGGTCCCTGTTTTATAACTAAAGGAGTAGCACGTAGTCACATGCAGAAGTTGGAATTCAGACCCAGGTCTCCGGGTTCACCCGCCACACTGCCCACCACCACTATGGTAGGAAGACACCCACAAGAATGTTCCGGATAAGGTGCTCTGTGTGCCAGAGTCAGCTGCTGGTGGTACCAGGAGGGGTGGTGCTGGCAGCAACTGGAGCAGGGACTGAGGACAGCAGGATTAAGGACCTGAGAGTAGCATCTGTACTCCTCAATCAAGCAACAGGAACACTGTGGAACACCTACTGTTTGCATACCCTGGTGCCAGGCCCCATGAACAGCACAGAAGAGATGAAGCATGTCTTCTGCCCTCAAGGAACTAGCAATCAGCTTGGGAATAGAATGTACACAAATATGAATTCATTAATTGCCCAAAAATGGTCATATGGTGAAATCAACATCTATTTATTACATTTCTTTTTGTTGTCATATTAAGCCCAAGCCATGAAAACCACAGTTCTCACCAAGGTCAAGACCTGCACTTGGGATCAAAATGATTACCTGCCCAGGAGCATCCGGATCTGGCAGCAATCCATGTGAAAAAGACACGGGGGTTTTAGATAGCCCCAAAGCTTCATATGAGCCCACATAGGACTGGAGCTGCTTCAAAAGTGAAAGCGATCCCAGGGTCAGAGACGGAGGTGTAATGTTCAGGTCAGCGAAGGTAACTGGCACAGGGTTCAGACTTCTTTGGAAAGGTACCAGCCCTGGGTGCTACATTTCACTGGGAACACAAACCAAGAATGTCACCCAAGAGGTGAGAGTTTGGGAGCCATGCCCTTTGAAGTGTCATCTAAAGAGAATGTGATCATGGGACTGGACAGGGAAAGGAAGGGCCTGGTTGAGTGTGGGCGCCCCCCTCACATATCTGCCATTTTCTGGGACCCCAACATCCAAGCTCCACACTTACTGTGTGGGGTGAGCCTAACAGGTAACTTCACCACCTGAGCCCCAGAGTCTTCATCTGAAAGTTAAGAAAAGGCATGTCCTGTAGTGTTGTGAGGATTAAACAAGATAGCAAGAGCTGTGTACACAGCAGTGCTCAGTGAAGCTTAATCCCTTTCCTTCTTTAAGATACTGAAGGCTCAGAAATGCAAGAACATCACCTGTCACAGAGAAGAAAATAGACACGTGCACTCATTAGCACATTTGCTGAGAGCAAAGTCCCAGTGAAATGGCCCGTCAGGATTCAGAGGCCCCAGAAGGTGGTTCTATAGAGGGGTTTCAGGAAACCCGGGGTCATGAGAGAAGCGCTAGGGAATGCATGCTGCAAATGCAGGACTGGGGGGTCGCCCCACCCTCCACCCTCAGCTCATTCCTGTGCCTCCAAAGAAACATGGTCTTGGTTTGGGTCACTGCAGAAGCAGACCCTGAGACAAGGCCATGGGTGCATGTCGTATAATTGAGAAGTGATTCTAGGAAGTGAGAATTGGGAGGTGTCGGGGGCAGAGCGAGACAGGAATGGAGAAAAGCTAAAGTGTGATTAATGAACAGGTTACCACTGTGGGCAACTGAGGTTTAATCCTTCTAAGTCCCATCTGAGAAGTTGAGCAGACTGAGCTCTTGGAGGCCAGGAGTCTGGGCCATTGATACACCAGCATGCACCATGGTTGAGGCTGCCCTGGGACATTCATGCTTCTGCATTTCTAGGTTGTTCCTGCCTGCCGCCAAGGTATGTATGCTGTGACCAGCCCTTGGGCAGAGAGTTGCAGGCACTATCACTACAGCCCAGCAGTGCTGCAGCCAGTCTTCAGGCAGAGAGGCAAGGAGATGCAGGTACTATCACTGAAGCCCAGAGCAACATGGACTGGAGGAGAGCTCTAATGACTATGTTGTGGAATGTCCACAAATCTGCCAAAGTCACCACGAGTCTCAGTTGTCAATCAATGACCTCTTACAGCTTCTCACTGCACTGATCCTCCTCCTCAAAATGCCACAGGATACCATCGTGGCTGGTTTTCCTCCTGTTGCTTGATCTGGTCCATCTCAGGCTCATGTTGGCTTCTTCCTTCTCTCACCTATCAGTGCTGAAGTTTCCAGAGTCTGCTCCTGCACCCTCTCCCTTCCTTACTTCCTCAGTGCGTTCACAGGTCTCACTGCATGAACACCTCCTAGGAAGCCCGTGAAAATACAGATTCCAAAGCCTCCCGTAGACCTACTGAGCCTGAATCTCTGGGAATGGGGCCCATGGAGGTGCCTTTTCGTTAACAAGCCCCTAGGTAAGATTACCAGACAAATGCAGGAGAGATGAGGCAAGAGAGGTGCATGCCCTACTTGAAACATACATCTGCTAAACAATCATTTGCTGTTTATCTGAAATTCAAATTTACCAGAGCCACCTGTACTTTTTCTTGCTAAAGCTGCCAACCCTATCCCAAGGCGATCCTGATATACCACAAAGTTCAAGAACTTCTTTTTATACTCTCCCTGAGTTCCCTTACCCACACCCTAATTTCAATTCCCAACTGTACAGTAGTGACTCAGATTTCTTTCTCACCCAGATCTCTCCCCTGCATCTCCTCTGTCAATGGCCCCCTGGCCATCTCAAGTTCAGTGTCTTCACAATCGAGCATATTATTCCCCACCTCCCACGCCTACTCCCCCAATCTGCTCTTTCTCCCTCTTTCTTTTCATTGGTAGCCACACCATTCACTTACTACATAAATCAGTAGCCAGAGGGGTTCTCTCTCTCATGGTTACTGCCTTCATCCCCATGTCCATCATCAAACTGCATTTGTGACATCTCTCAAAGTATTTTGTGTCCAGGTAGTAGGCTAACTATCGGCTTTCCAAATATGACTGTGAACATTTCCTTGCATGCCAAAGAGGGATTTGCCAACGGGATTCAGGTAAGCTCCTTGAGATGGGGAGGTGGTCCTCCTGGGCCCTAGTTATCCACAAGGTCCTCATAAGATGAATGCAAGAGGGTCAGAGTCAGACAGATGGTGCCATGAGGGTAAAAGCAGAGTTAGTGATGCATATTGAAGATGACGAGAGGGGCCATGGGTTCATGAATGCAAGTAGCCTCTGGAAACTGGGAAAGGCATTCTAGGACAGAACCTAGAGTCTCAGAAGGAACCAGCCCTGCTGACACCTTGACTCTAGCCAAGTGAAACTGATTTTGGACTTCTGAATTGTAATAAACTTAAGGGTTTTGTTTCTTTGATTTTTGTTTTGTTTTGTAAGCCAGAGTCTAGCTCTGTCACCCAGGCTGGAGGGCAGTGACATGATCATAGCTCATCACAGTCTCAACTTCCTGAGATCAAGTAATCTTCCTGTCTCCGTCTCCTGGGTAGCTGGGACTGCAGACATGCACCATCACACTCAGCTAATTTATTTTTATTTTTGTAGAGATGAGGTCTCACTACGTTGCCCAGGCTGGTCTCTAACTCCTGGCCTCAAGCAATCCTCCCACTTCAACCTCCCAAAGTGCTGTGCCCAGCCTAAAATGTGTCTTTTTTAGTCACTAAGTTTGTGGTCATTTGTTCTGTCGCAAAAAGGAAATCAATGCAACCCACCAACTTTCCCCTTTCCCGTTGCCCTTTCCTGCCTTTTACCCCCATCTGCTCCCAGCCTCCTCGTGAGGGCACCCTGCTTCCACCCTTGCTTCCTCCCATGCCCCCTCCAGAGGTCCACCAAAGTGGTCTTTTCCTGCTTCATGCCCTTGATAGTTCCCCGTCACGGAGAGAAAGCCCAACCCTAACCCCAGCTCAGATTTCAGGACTTGGCTCCACTTCACACCCGCAGGCTGCTGGATTTCTGAACTTACCTTATGGCTTAACTCAGCCATGTTCTCGTTCTTCATAACAAAAATGACTGTTCTCGGCTTTTTTCCACCAAACTCCTAATCACACAACAAGACCCAACACAGATATAACTTCCTCCAGGAAGACTTCTCTGGCTCTCTTTCTCCTTGCCCCACTCTGCAAGAGTTAATGGAGTTAATGGTAGCCTTTTCCAATCTCATACAACCTTTTTTTCTTGATCAAGCTCCTATCATGGCTGGGTTTTTCTTCACCCCCATAGGTCACTGGCCCTACCAGCCTCTGAGCTCCTTCAGGGTTGGAGAAGTTTCTCCTTTGCTTTTGAATCCAGTCCCCAGAACCTGGGAGCTACTCCGTACATCTTTGTTAAATTAAAGCAAATAAAGTTTTCTCTCCACTCCAACATTCTATGATTGTGTGCTACTGTTTCTTAGGACTTTCTCCAAATCAGCTCTTCTCTAGAAAGGAGCAGAAAGACAATTATCTTTCTTCCATTGCCAGTCCCCATTAATTCACTCAAGATAAATAAACATTAATAGGCACTCATTTGTCATGTGGACTTAATAATCCAAAATTACATTTGTCTTGGTCCTGAGTGTTAACATGGCTCACTATATTTGCAATTTACCGAGAGCAACTCAGGATCCAGCATCTCTCTCTCTCTTTCGCTCTCTCTCTCTCTCTCTCTCTCTCTCTCATTAAAACGAGCACACACGCACACATGTGTGCACACAGCCACAAATACTGGCCAGGGTCTGTCGAGCCAGGGAAGGAAAACACAACAAGACTGTGAACTCTGAGGACCCCCAAGGAGGCCCCACCCAGCCCAGGCCACTGCTGGTAACAGACCCCAGGTCCTCGGGCCAAAATGCCCCTCGAGAAAAGCCAGTGCAGCCCAGGGGAAATCACAGTCCAAGAGGCACACATTTCTGCTTAGCTCCATCCCAGACATTAACCCTCAAAGCCCCTCCCTTCCCTTTCCTTCCAAGGAACTGGAAAAGCCACATGTGGGAGTGGGAAGAAAGGAGGGAGGAGGGCCCTTCTCGACGCTGTATGTCCACCATTCTCTGATGCGTGCTAAAGGTCTCCGGGCTCCAAGAAGGCTCCTTTCCTTCCTCTGCCTTGATGCTTTCCAGCACCTGATGTCGCCAGCCCTGTCCAGGGCAGACAGAAGAGGGATACTTGGCGCGCCCGCATCCTTGATGCCTATTGTGTACAGACGGAAGGGTTCTGCACACTGAACAAAAGATTCAGTTTCCAAAGGAGCTTCACGGTTGCAGGATGGAGAGACCAAGGCAGTGAGTGATTGAACCTCGAGCAGGAAGCGTGTGTGAGAGGAAGGACTGTTAAGGGGGTTCCTAGCCACGGTCTCCACAGTCATTGATGGCTGAGGGGTTTAGACAATTCTGGAGAGACAGGAGTAGGGGAAGCAAAAGTTCTTTCCGAGTAAGTTCCACCGGGTCGGTGTGGCTGGGGACACGGCATGGAGAGTTGGCACCTCCGAGCTGGGGTCAGGTCTCGCCCTGCCCAGTGGTGTCCATGCGGGATGGTCCATCATCACCTTGCAGCCTCCCCACCCTCTTCCTGCATCTCCCCCAGGAACCGGACTTCCCAGATTCCCATTCTCCATGGGGTTCCAGCCAGACCCTGCCCGGGAGATGCTCACGTGGTATTTGGAAAGAAAAGGGAAGAGGAAGGGAGGTCATTCTTCTCCAGAGGACCTGGGGGCAGGCCTGGGGGCAGACGTGAGGTCTGCAGCCTCTCCGGGCCCCTGGAGGATGGCAGCCTCAGAGAGCCAGGGTGGACTTGGTGCCCAAGCCCTCGATGGGCAGAGAGGCAAGTACCTCTGGGAGGAAGGATGTGAAGCAGGTTTCTCGAGCATTCGCGCCTCACCCAAGGGTCAGAGGTGGGGGTGGGGGAGAGGGTGGAGGAGGGGCCTAACAGGTGGAGCATGACTCGTGGTCAACTTTGACCAAAGGAAAA
>CAUYQG010230639.1:0-25885 GCA_963574415.1 Tarsius wallacei
CTAGATGTACCTGGATCTCAAAAACATATTGGTTAAAAGCAAAGTTGGAACTGGAATGATCCCATTCATATGAATGATTGATGGATACACGTAAAAGTGGACTAGAACCACACTCAATTGATTTGGAGGTCTTCCTTGATATTCTAGAGTCTAATTCTTTTAAAGGTGCACATATCTCTTGGCTTATCTTTTTACTTTGTATAGGGTGACTTTTATGGAACAGAAAGTTTTTCCATCTTAATGTAACCACATTTTTTTCTTCTGTTTAATTCTTCCTTAATATTTCTAAATGCTAGTTACCTTTCTCTTTGTGAAAAAGATGTTCCCAAATCTCTGTGGTTTAGCACGGCACACACTTGTTTCTTGCTCCCTTCACTCGGGGCTGGTGAGCAGCTCTGCAGGCTGGGGCTGGACCCACCGTGTCTCCTCACTGTGGGAGCCAGGAGCCAGCACGGTCTGGGGTGGATGCACTTCCTGTGCTGCTGTCACAAACTGCCGCAAACGGATGACTTAAAACAACACGCGTTTGTCCCCTCACAGTTCTGGAGGCCAGGAGTCTACCTACAGCGTTCTTGGCTTTTTCATGGGCCCTGAGGGAGAGTCTACTTCATACCCCTCTTCCAGCTTCTGGTGGTCACTGGCAGCCTTAGCTTTCCTTGGCTTGCAGATGCATGACCCCAAGCTCTGCCTCGGTCTTCAAACCCCCTTCTCTCCCGTGTCTTGTGTGTCTCAAATCTCCCTGTCTTTTTCCTATAAGGGCACTTGTGATTGGATTTAGGGCCCACCTGGGTAATCCAATATGATCTCATGCTGAGATCCTTAACTGAGTGACATTCGCAAAGACTATACTTCCAAATAAGGTCCTGTTTACAGGTTCTGGATGAACACCTCATCAGGCGAGGGGAGGGGCACCATTCCACCCACTGCATGGCGCATGTGAGTATGGTCAAGGGCAGATGCTCCAGGCAAAGGCGAAGCGTGATGCCCCTTGAAGCCTCCCTTGTGGACAGGGATAGCGTCACTTCTGGCCACACTGCACTGGTCAAGTCAAACCCCATGGTCAAGTTCACCTGCTGAAGGTGCTCTAAAGACACACGGCAACAGTGTGAGCGTTAAATGCTGCTGAAAGAAGAAGCGAACAGTTGCTAACAACAACCCAATCTATCACAAGCTACAGATAATATGCAAGCCACAAGCGGCATCCCCACGCCTCCCTTCCTGGAGTTAATCCTGCTCCTGAGCACTGGCTCTCAGCTCCGCCCATCCCCCCTTCTGGCTCTAAATGTTAGGGTGTCAGTTCCCAGGCCTCTGCCCTTCCTTGGCTGCTCTCCCTCAGGCAACTTATTTCTGCTTTACATACTTAATATATTTAAATTTAATATATTAAATATATGCATATACTTCTATATTTCAATACTATCCACAAACTGCCGGCTCTCAGATGTACAACTCAAACCCTGGCCCCTTTCCTGGACACCAGATTTGCGTGTCACTCTCCCCATCCCCACTTCCCTGGGTGCCTTGCGGTCATGTCAGCATGCCTGGGATGTGCCTGATGTGACCGCCCTGTCTCCCTCAGGGGTCCCGTGTTACTCAGTAGCACTGCCATTCACTCAGTCATTCAGACCGGAAGAGAAGACATCCTTGATTCCTCTTTCTCGTGCCCCTCTTCCAAACCACCAGTGAATCCCAGTGCACTAGAGAAGCAGTGCTCGCTCAACCCCGAGCATGCCCCAGCCCACAGCGGCCCCTCTCACCTGTGAGGAGGCAGCAGCCTCCTGCTTCCACCCTGGCGTCTACACAGGGGCCCAGAATGTTTTTCTCCTGTCTCAAAACCTCCCAGTGACCCTCCATCTTGCTTAGAACAAAACCCCAAGCCCTTTCATGACTCTCTGTCTCTGAGCGGTGGGATCTGCCCCTTGACGCTCTCCCCTCCCACGTCCCCTGGGCTCCCTGCTGTCCCTTCACATGCAACTGCTGTCTCTGCCATCGTGCCTATCCGTCACATGCTGTCACTGCTCCTTCACTTTATTGTGTCTTTCTTCGAAAGACTTCCCCAGGTCCCTCGGTCCCTTCATCCTTTCCGTTTGTAATAGCATTGCCCGCTGCCTGACACTGCACATTTGTGTTCGCCAATGTGTCGATCTGCCTCACTCCATCGACACGTCATTTGTTCACATCACCTAGAACAGGCCCTGGCATGCGGCAGAAACTCAGTAAATATTGTTCAGCTAATGGACACAAGAATAAATAACTTTCTTACCCTTTTAGGTACTTACCTCCACATTCCTAAATAACATAGCAAGTTTGCTATTGATTGAAAGTGCAGTGTAGACATTATCTATTGATTACCAGCTAAACAAAAGGAAGATTTGGCCCTGTGACTCACAGTCATCCTGCTGTCATGTTTCTGCTGTTTCTGCCCATTATCCTCTGAATCTAATCACATCATCCTTGTTCTGGTGAGATTAATGTGTGGTGTTTACATTATTATGATCGTGTAAATGTCTCCCACAATTGAACTATACAGTGTCCAATAGTTACTTTTTCTTTCTTGTACAAACATTTTGTTTTTACTGAAATTACAATGACCGCAGACTTACTTATTTTCTTTTTTCCTTTTTTTTGAGTTGGAGTCTCACTCTGTCACCCAGGCTGGAGTGCAGTGGCACACTCAAGGCCATCTCAGCATCGACCTGCTGGGCTTCAGCGATCCTTCAGCCTCAGCCCTCCAAGTAGCCGGAACTACAGGCATGCACTAACACGCCCTGCTAATTTTTTGTTTATTGTAGAGACAAGGGCTCGCCAACTTCCCCAGGCTGGTCTCGAACCCGCGGGCTCAGGCAATCCACTTGCCTCGGCCTCCCAAAGTGCTGGGATTACAGGCTGAGCCACCAAGCCCAGCCCGCTTGCTTATTATCTCTGTGCGTATCCAAGTGCTTTCCCCAGGAAGGTACTAGGTAGTCTGTCTACTTGACTGGAGCCTCCACCTCAGTGTCTGCTGGCTGCTTCCCAACCAGCAGTGCGAGGGTTGTCCTGGGACCTCTCACCATCACCATGCAGCAACCTTTCACCTCTACTCTGGGTTTGCACCCTGTTTTCTGATCCTTGTCTTCCTTATGGGTTTCTAGTTTCCACCCCAATGCTTTTTCCCCTTTGGATGGAGCAAATGAATGACCTCTATAACCTGATAACTTTAGAATGACATGTTTTCATTGTGCTGGCCCAGTGGGGCCTTTGAATTTTAAAAAATGTGTCTTTAGTTTTGAGAAGTCTTATTTATTATTTCGTTTGTAATTTCCTTCTCATTAATTTATTCTGTTCTTGTTTTCATGTACACTCAGGTGTTGAATTTTTTATTAATTCTCCAATTTTTAAAAAATATTTTCTCTCCTCTTTTCCATCTTGTGTTTTCCTTCTATGTTTCTGTAAGATTTTTCTAAACTATATCTTCCACTTCTCATTAGAAGTTTTGCAAATTTCTGCCATCATATCTTTTATATGCAAGAGTTTGTTCTTGTTCTCTGAAAGTGCATGTTTAAAGTATCTTTCTCTGGTTTCACAGATACGATATCCTCTTTTACCTCATTGAGAATCCTAAGCATAGTTTTCTTCCATTTCCCACCTATCTCTCTGCATCTCTTTTTCTGTTGCTTGTTCTAATCTCTCATTCCTGCTAAACCATGATGTTCCTATGTAAGAGTGAGGTTCTGAGCAGTCGACTGGAAGTTGCTGTAGACGCTTCCACCAAAAGGTGTTAGACAATGAGCCTCACATGTGTGTGCCTTGAGGTCTTTTTTCCATGGGCATTTCCAGGTTCCCCGGAGTGGAATCCTCCAATTTCCTGTCTGTGGCGTGTAGACCCGTGTGTGTCTTGGGAGCCCTGCCGGGTGAGGCGCCTGGGGGTGTTCAGTGTCCTGCGAGTTGACGTTCCTGTAAACCCTGGTTTGCGGCACACAGCCCCTTCCCTGTTCAGTGCTTTGTCGGTACCTCTGAGTCCAGCACTTCTCTTCAGGGAGCAAATGGAATAAACTTCCAGTTTTCTCTCTGGTGAGAAAAGGGTATTCACCTGGTGCAGTGAGGGAGAGGAAGACACTGGGCTTCTAACTACTCCTTTCTCAGATTTTCAACGAAACCTGTGTTCTGCTCCACCCCTCATCTTCAGAGGTTCCCAGGACTTCCACATCCTGTGCTCTTTCTGGTTCTGAGGCTGGAGACAGCTTCTTCCTGCTGGCATCCCAGTTCATGGGGCCAGCTTACGGTTTCACTGTTCTGTTACGTCAATTACCAAGCCTCTGTCCACTTTCCATATTCCAGAATTTGGCTGACATCTGGGCTCCTGTTGACTCTTTTTCAGTATTCTTTGCCTTGTAGGATTTATTTACACTTTCTTATAGTTTTAACTATGGTTTTGGCAAGGTTTGGGGAAGGAGCAGAAATAAAGGAATGCTGCTCAGATTTGATCTGCCATGTTTGACCATCCTATCCTCAAACTTATCAGTCTTTTCATATGTAGTTCTGGTTTCTTTATGCTCCATGCCCTGTGAGAAAAATATTCACCTTCAATTTTTTCTGATCATCTCCAAGTTTTGTTTTTTAAGTAACCTCGTTTATTTTAGTCTGGTGTAGGAATTTTGAATCTAAGTTTATTGTTTCCACACAATTGATTGTAACCTTACCTTTATAGAATAATCCATGCCTTTCCTTCTGACTTGTAAAACCTCCTTTATTATTTAAAATATTTTCATACATGCTTGGGTCTGTTTCTAGGCTTTCTACTTTATTCTATTGGTCTATTTGTCTATGTCTATGCCAGTAACACTTATATTAATTATAAATGTTCTACAAAAATCTCTGCCTATTTTTAGATCTTTACTTTTTCATATTTACTATTATTTTGTCAGGCTCTACAAAATATGTCATTCTGGGATTTTAATTAGTATAATAAATGCATAGATTACTTGAGGAGAATTTAGGTCTTTCCAATTTGAGCTTTTCCATTCATGAAGATTGCATATTTCACCATTTGTTCAGGCTTTTTATGTCCTGAAATTAGGTTTTGTAACTTTCTTGCACATATTTTGTTACATTTATTAATGTACACTTTTGTTATTGTTATAAATAACATATTTTTTCATTATATTTAAAAATTAGAGATGGCTGATTATGGAAACTTTGGATTTTTACATCTGGATCTTGGTTCCAGCAATCTTGCTAAACTTCTATTAGCTCTAATTCATTTGTAGATTCTCTTGAATATTTTACACAGATAATCATATAGCAGGTAAAGAGATTTATTTTCTTTCTACTCTTCGGATCTTTGTCTGTTTTTTTGTTTTAGTTAGGAATTCAGATCATTTTTTAGTTGTAGTCGTTCTTGTCTTTTCATTGGTTATATTGAAAATGCTTTAGACATGTTATCATTAAGCATGATGCTTGCTATGGATTTCTGACACATTTCTGTCCCTATGTTTATAAAAATTCTATTTCTAGTTTTCCAAAAAAAAATTTTTCTATAAATGATTGTTAATTTTACCAAATATTATTTTTTATCTGCTGAGACGATCATTCTCTTTTCTTTTTTCTATCTTTTGTATACATTTATTTATTTATTTTGCTTTTAAACTGCTAATGATATATATTATGTCAATGGATTTTCAGATTTTGAACCATCTCTATGTTAGTCTTTTTTTCACACTGTTGGATTCAATTTTGAAAGCCAGGTTCTTAAGTGCACTTAATCCAAATTCAGTATTTTTGTTACTTTGTTGTTCAATCTTGATATTAAGATTCTGTTAGTATTCCTTTATTGTTTTATAAATATGGTTGTCTGAAAAGGTTTCATTTGATTAAAAGTTTCAAATCCTCTTTTCTATTAAATAAGTTGACATTTTAGACTGGAAGGATGTATATTTCTTGTGAGCTAAATGAGGTGACAAATTTTGGTTAAAAAACGATGGCTTTTTTTTTAACTTTTCCCAAGTTGACACATAGCAAAATATAAGTGCTTGCTACTGATCTACATGACAGCAAACACTAGTTGAAACTGAAAAATACAGTGAATCATCCAGATATTTCCAAACGTCCTTTTAGATTTACTATGATTTGATATGGTAGATATGCCCTATGACAGACAAACTGTGCTTCATCTGGGATGACCCAAGTGGGAAATATATTCCACAGAATTTCCTATACCAAGCCTGTGTATTTCTGTGCTGTTTTCAAATGACCTCTGGAAAAATTAAATACCATGAAAGTAAAGTTTCCCATGGCAGGGATTGAGTAACGTGTCTCTCTCTCTGTCTTTTTTTTTTTTTAATTCCCTTCCCTTCTTTTTTTACTCTTGTTTTTTTAAAAAATTATTTTATTATTATTTTTTAGTTGGAGTCTTATTCTGTCGCTCAGACTGGAGTGCCATGGCATGCTCACGGCCACCCCAGCATCAACCTGCTGGGCTCTGGCGATCCGTCTCTCTCAGCCTTCCAAGTAGCCGGAACTACAGAACGTGCTGCTGCGCCCAGCTAGTTTTGATTTTATAGTAGAGACGAGATCTCGTCAAGTTGCCCAGGTTGGTCTTGAACCCGCAGGTTCAGGCAATCCACTCACCTCAGCCTCCTAAGTGTTGGGATTGCCGACTGAGCAACCGAGCCCGGCCTATTCTTGCTTGTTAAAAAAAAAAAAAAAGTAAAATGACAAAGAAGGAATTTTCTATATCCAGGTGTATATTGCATGAAGTTTGTTAAATAATTCTTCTAACCATATGGTTTCTCCACAATACATCTATTTTTAAATACATAAAATAAGCTTATGGGTGCACATCCACGGTTCCCTATCTATGAAGTATCCAGAATTTATCTAGGGAAACATATTTTTTTCCCCAAGAGACATAACCCCAAAATATTTAACCACTTATCTTCTAAAAACCAAGCAAGACGCATGTCCCTTCTGTGTTTCCTATTGATAATATTTTCCCCACTTGTAGCAAAACATTTTCTTTCCTCTGGAAAGCTGGTACTTCTTTTATTCATAGATTGCAAAATTATGCCCTTATGCTGGTAGGCCAAAGTGATTACTCACATAAGCAGGGAGAATGTTGTTTGGGGCGTGATGGCTGTGGCACTGGAAAACAGTGTTTGCAAACGGGCCTCACTGTGTTATGGACACTACCGCCTAGAGATCACATGCCCTGAATGTCTGCGGACACTGGTCACATCTCCACACAGACATCACCGATCGAGTTGTTTTCAGGACTCCCTGATGGCTGCCCAAAAATGTGTTCAAGCTCAGCAGTTTGCCAGACTATGAAGTCAACTATTCATTCTATCTTCACAACCTGTCTAGATAGGGTATGCTCCAGAAGCAAAACTGTCTGTGTTCCAAAAGCTTAGTTCTAAATCATGTATTTGGGACCAGAAAACATTTTCCCATAGGAACAATTTTATAAACAGTGGTGTTCCACAAGTGCCTGGCTGAGCCACCGTGCCCTGGAAATGCAGCCTTGACTACACTGTTCCCACCAGCCACTGTTTATTCTGCTTCTCTGGGAAGGTGCACTCTGAGTTCTGGCTCCTGAAGCTTGCCTCTCCCACTGCCCGCTAGCCCCGGCTGCCGCTCAGTCAGGAAGAGGGCAGGAAGGAGCCTTCTCTAGACTGGGAAGAGAGAGGAGAGTTGATAGAGACGCCTCTGGGCGACTTGCCAATGTTGAAAGGCTGAGAAGAAGCCACCACATGGGCTGGTCACTCCCAGGCACTCTGATGAGGCACAAAAGCAAGCTCATCTTTCTAAACAGTGATGTTGTTGTTTGTTTGTTTGAGATAGGGTCTTGCTCTGTCACCCATCATAGCTCACTGCAGCCTTAAATTTCTGCATTCAACCAATCCTCCTGCCTCAGCCTCCCTAAGTAGCTGGGACTACAGGCTACCTGCCACCACACCTCAGCTAACTTTTTTATTTTATTTTATCTTATTTTATTTTTTTGTAGAGACAGGGTCTCAGGAGATCATTTCTAAGTCAGATCTTCAAAAATAGGGAAAGGCTTACACAGTAAAACCTTAAATTTTCTGAGACCAAGCTTCTAAACTTGTAATAAGCCAGGAAAAATATAAAACTTCTTGATCAATAATGAGATAGTCTCCAAACACTTAACAATTAAGTAGATACAGATGTTACACCTAGCCTGGGCCTGACAAATGGTAGGTGTTCAAAGAAATGGGAGGGGGGGTGTTAAATGGAGTTAAATATGAATTGGGTGAACTTTATATCGAAAAGGACAAGACGATGATTGAATGCCTGTGACCAGTCAACTGTCTTCTTAGCGTCTCATGATTCCGAACCTCTCATAATACTTATCCCACCAATGAAGAGCTGTCCCAGCACTTTTAGGAATCAAAATGCTGGAAAGTGAATGTCACCCCTGTGGCATACGCATCTGTCCACACCAGCCCCAAAGCAGGTGTGGTTCTCTTCGTGACCTCTCTGTTATGCGTCAATATCTGACAGTCTCTAGAAGTTAGAGGCTATCTCCCCGTGACCAAATCCAAGGAAACAAAAGAGGGGCAGAGGGAGGAGATTTGGGGAGTTAGGGAGGAAATTCAAGCTTGCAGGACCCTGCCTCACAGCTCTGGCCCTAGGACTATTCTGGCCAATGTTACCTGCCATATCAGCAAGGGTACCTGCAAAACGAACATTTATGTACCTAACCCTGAATCGCACACACCCCACGTCTTTCAAATAAGAAATAATTTTTAAAAAGAACTAAACTGTTGTGTGTTTTTGTTTTTGCTTTTTTTGGTCAGTTGTTTTTCTAATATATGTGGATGTAGTTTAAGGGGTTGTGCTTCTCTCAGGCTAGAATTTAGTCTGTGCAGCAGACCTGGGTCCACTTCAGGTCTTAGAACTGCATAAAATTTACATTCATTTTGTACGTGCAACTGCTTTAAGAAGAAAAACACTATGAAGTTTCCTTCCATTAAAAAGTCTTTCCCACCCCGCCCCCATCCCTAATAAACTTATCTACTATTAACTTCTTGTTTCATAGACTATGCTTTCTCTTTAAAGCTGCAATTGTGTTCTACAAGACAGTCTCTTGCTCCAAGATTAACATTGCTTATGATCGTTCCTGACAATGGATCCACTTCCAGAGGCCCTGCAAAGGATAACCAAAAAAGGGCATGGAGCAGGCTGGTTTTGGCAGCCTGCACACAGTTTCAGAGCTTTTTAGGTCTTGGTTTCTCTGATGAGTGATTTCCTGAGCATGCCTGGGGAATGACAGGCATCTCCACAGGCAGGCTGCATCCACCTTGGCCGGGTGTCGTCATTGGCTGCCTATTAGAAAAACTACAGGACAATGCATACCACCGCCTGCTGACGGTAAACATAGGGGATGTGTGTTCACTTAACACGGGCTTCTGGGAGGGGCCGAGCAAGGGCGGTTTGCAGTTTTATTGAATAGAGCAGTGTGTCTCAGGCTGCCCGCCTGCCTGCCGGCTCTCGCTGTGCTCCGCTTCAAGAAATCCGTCCTTTCTCCCCACCGAGTCTTCGAGAAGTTTCAGCTGCCAAGGTAAGGCACAGAGGACTTTCTTTTTCCCTTTACAGAATCTAGGAACTTCCTCTGGGTTTCAGTCGACACTCCCGGCTGAGGTAGCTGGAGATGCAAGATGGTTCAGGCAGCAAACCACACAAACGTCTAGAGCCTGCCTGGGCTTCCCTGCCCCGCAGAGGTTCCCAGAAGACAAACAGGATGAGATTTTAAGTTTGACTTTTAGAACTGGGACAAGAGAGCTCTCACGGAGACTCCTCTTAGGGAGCACTGGTAACTTTGATTAGGATAGCCTTTTGTTTAGAAGAGCCAGACAGGATCACACCTGAGATCCCCAGGCCAGTGTTAGGAGGCTCACGGTGCCGGTCGGGCTCACCAGCAGTCTCTTCTGTATCTTTCATTACCAAAGATTTAAAGAGATTTTGCTTTCAAAACAACAGCCGCAATTCTTTAGGTGGATGGGAAGCCAAAAAGGGGTCATTCTATTTTTAACCAAATGCATTTACACTTTATTCTGCTGCCAGTGTTTAAGAGCTGAGCTTCAAGAGCTGTGAGGAAGTGGGGTCAGAGATGGAAAGAGCGTCAGCATCTAGCACTGGTTGAGTTAGTGTCACTGATCTGATATTTGCTGAGACAGAAGATGCCCACCCTGATCTGTTTTCTATAAAACCTAATAACAAGAGAATGCGTGCACGAGTGGGTGTGTTTTTAGAAAGCACATTAAACACCCTATCCAACTGTATTTTTAAGAAATCTCACTTTCTGTTTGAAAGCGTGCCTGAGTGTGTCTAGAGAATTGAGATCAATTGTGAGTGTGCTCCACAAAGGAAGGAGACAGGCTTTTATTTCGAGGCAGACGTATTTGAGTGTCTGAAACAGTAGGAACCAGGCATGTTGTTGGAGTAGCCTGGAATTCCTCTCGCAAAGAGCTGATTGTAAAGGGCGGGGGAATTTTAGTGCTGTGGCGATATGTGGTCAAGAAAGAGGATGAGAACAAAGTACTTGGTATCCAGAGATCCCTTCGGTGAGCAGGACTGTGCAGATGAACTTGTGAACTGAAACAGTAAAATCCCTCTCGTGTGTTTGGCAAAGCCAGGCGTGTGCAGCTAGAACGTGCATGGAGACGAGAGGCTTTGTGGCAAGAGAGGTGCACTGGTGATTTTTTGGTCATGCTCAAGGCTGCTAGCTCCAAGTGACTGATTCCATCAGGTTTCATTCCTTGGAATGTGGTGGCTTTGAGTTAAGATCCATTGAATAATCTTTTCTCTTTGTATCTGGAAGTTTGGTCATAATTTACTTGAGAATGCCTCTCTCTCCTTCTAGAAGTGATATATGAGAACAGAATTCCCTGTGAATTTCTTTCCCTGGAACAGCTCTGAGTAAGTGTGAGAGAAAAGCTGCAGGCAAAAGCCACAGTTTGATTATTGTCCTTCCCTCGGAGAGATCAAGTTCCAAACTATTTTCACAGTGTTTTTAATGTCAATCAAAATACGGAGAGCAATTTATTTTTCAACTGTTCTCTAAACCATGAAGGGAATGCAGTTTGGAAGGAAATCTATAATCTTGGGATTTGAGGATAAATTCCATTTTGAAACCAACATCCCTGAATCCCTGAAAGCTCAAACTGTGCGATGCCCACTCTCCCCCACCCTCCTCGTGTGTCCCCGCCCCCAGCAACCACAAAGCACTCCAAGTTCTTCAGAATAACACTTTAAGTGTTGTACGACATATGTAATGATGGGGTGAGGGGATCTGGGTCTGCGCTGAGCTTTGGGTGGCTCTTCACACGACATCCCTCCTGCTGAATCTTAGTTAGAACTTGTCTCCCCAGCTAGGGAGCACAGCGAAACCACAGTTCGAGAACTCTCGGTTTACAAAGTCATGTATTAAAGAGAAATATAATAGCAAAACTCTGGAACAAAAAGTTGCCAAAGAGGAGTTGATCCCAGGCCACACAAGAAACGTGCAAGAGACTGATCCATAGGTCAAGTGTAGGTAATGTGCAATTTAAGTCACTCAAATCGAAAGATTGCCTTAAATCAATACACAACTCTTGTATTAAAGTTAAGAGGAAAACCAGGCTCAAACTGTAGCTTAGAGGATTTACGTGAGATACACGAAACGATTTCCTGACCGTAAGACGGGATATTAACAATTCTAATCGGCTCCCGTGACTGACTTGAGACTCTCCTGCTCCTGGTAGATGGAATAGGTTGGTCTTGAGGCCAGCCATGGAAGTTTCCAGAATCCAGCCTTGGATTCTCTGTTCTGATGAGTGGACTACACCCTGGTAGGCATTTTTGTGAAAACACACGTAGTGGTCTCCATTTGTCATTTTCGTGGTAGCATGATCACTAGTTGGTTGTTCTTCAGCAAGACAAAAAGTCATCTTGGAGATGGGCATGACAGGAGGTCCACTCGTTCCCATCTGCCTGTAGTCTATCACATGTCTTGGAAACGTGGGGGAACGGGGAAACTGCTGACAAAGTGGTACGCAAATGGCATGGCAGGACTGAGGAGGAGGTTAGAAAGATGCTGCCAAGGAATTTTCAGGCTTAAAAAGGGTTTTTCTGGGTGAGTTTTCCCAGAGCCTGAAAAAGAACCATTAGCTCCTTCCGAAAGGCCTTCATTTGTCAAGCTAATTCTGGCTTGTGGCTGGAGAGATGCCCATAAGTTCTGAGTAGCTGAGCAACGTAAGGAGATACTTTTAGCTCAGGCTTAACTCACAAGCGACGCTATAGGCCTCAGCTCTAGTGCTGGGTCCTTGACTTAACTAACCCTGACACAGATGTAGAGGAAGAGACGACCTCGTGTGGTCTCCATTGAAAGGAAAAGGAGATCGTCTCTGGAGAAGTAGTTTTCTCTGGGGAGCTTGTAAAGGCTAGAGAAATTCAGGAAGAGCTGCTATTCAGGGTATACTAAGAGAATACCAAGAGGTTCAGAAAAGGACTGCCAAGCAGCAGTGAGGACATAGCTGAAGGAAAACAATTTTTTGAGTGGGTGTTCTTAGTAAGCACTCATTTCAGCACATAGCTTTTCTTTTCTTTAAATGCATATATTTATATATCCATTTTATATAACGGGGGTATAGGAAGATAGATGCATATTTTAAGTATATATTCACTCAAAAGATGGCATTAGTCCAAAGAATAGCATTACCATGTGACAGGCAGGACAATCAAAGAAAACGGCGGAAGCACAGTTGCGTGAACGTCATACTACACATTGCTACCGTAATTAAATTCAACTCCAGAAAGTAATACGTAGATAACATCTCTTAAAATGCGTGCACATTTTTGGCACATATATGTATATGTGGATAACGTGAAGATAAATTGCTTTTTAATGGTTTCTGGAGGCTTCCAACATTGTTTTGTGAATATGCGGATAAAAGCACTTGATTATAAGGAAGTCATCTCACTTGGAGAGGAACATATTGAGTAGTAATGTATGATTGGTTTCTTTTACACCCAGAGGTAACATTTTCTTTCGCTTGTCTCAAGATACGCTGCTGGGGAGCCATCGCTTGTGTGCTGAAGTCTGACAGGACCAGGGCAAAGTGCCCAAGGCGACCAAAGGCCCATAGGCATCAAAGATAGTCATTCTACTGAGACAGGAGGGCCAGTCTAAGCCAGAGTGAATATCAAGTACAAACATGGGCTAAGCTGTGAATGACAGCTGGGTGAACGAGGGGTGACAGCTTAGAAGCCAGGCAGAGCTGGAGCCCGGGTATTGACTCAGCGAGGCTGCACGCAGGTGAAGCGCCATTTGGGCGAGTGGGGCACAGTGTGGGGAAGAGACAGATCCTTGTGCTCCTAAGCTGTGGTAGCTCAAGTAGAAGGATGGGCTTATAAGACACGTGTGAAATCCTAAGGGATGAAATCACAGGGAAATCCAAGGACAGAAGGCAGAAAAGGACCAGGGTCCCAAAGAGTGCAGTGAGTTCAGGCGGGTGAAGGGATCCCAGCAGCGGTCTAGGTCTCTGCTCAGTTCGTTTCCATGGGGTGACTCAGCACCATTGTCAGCCTCTTTCCATTGTCCTATCAACTGGAAAATTCCTTCTGTGCTTCCAGGTCAAATTCTGAGAGAGATCTGATTGGTCCAGTGAAAAACTATTGTTTTTGATTGGCAAATCCCTTAGCAGGAGGAAGACATCAAAGGCACAGGCATGTCTACGGATGAATTGCTCTAATCCAGTGAGTGGTCACCCCGGGGCAAAGGAGAGCCCAGTGGGCAATTTTAGTTAGAAGAGAAATTGAGCATGGAAGGCAAATTAGCTGAAATGTCCGACAGCTCTCCATGGATATGATTTGAATTTTTATGAGAATGATTTCCTAGAGAGGCAAACACCCAATGAATGGTCATACGGTTCTCTATGGCCATGTTGATGTGGCACCATGAGCCAGTCTTTAGGGAGATTTCCTGTAAGTCTGTACCACTGATAACTGAAAAGGAACCATCTATTTCAGGAAGATTCTCAGAGAAAAGCACTTTGGATGTTTTTGCTGGCAGGAAACTTCACACGAACCATTGGGGTGATATGGCCCCCTGCAACTGAAGGCAACCTTGAAAATTCAATAAATAATGACTTAGTAATTTCTGTTAATAAAAGCGAATCCAGCTCAATGGACATCATAATACTTAATAAGCTGAGAGCATAAAAGCTAGTGTACTCTTAATCCATGGAAGTTTCTGCTCTGGGCGATATTGGCAACATAATTCATCCACTGAACACCTGCCATGATGTCTGCCAAACGAAGTAAAAGATCCCCTGTGTTATGCACCGTTTGAGTCCCATTTGGAGCCCCATGCTTTTTGTCCCATTTGGAGCCTCTGGGCTTATTCTTCAGAGAGACATTGACAAAATATGCATCCGGGGGAAAGCATCGAAGTCTAGAGGGTGTCAGAGAGCAAAACATATGAGGAACAGATAAGGGACCGAGAGCTGTTTACCCCAAAGGAAAGAAAACGGAAGGGCCATATGTATGCCTTCCAATGCTTGGAGCACTTGAATGTGGACATGGGAGAAGGCATTTGTGTATCTCAAGAGAGCAGAATTGAATATATAAATTCATAGAATTTTTAATCTAGGTAGGACCTTAGAAAATCATTTAGCCCGGGAAGTACATGTAATTTTTCATCTGGATGCCAGCTCCGACCATTTGGCATGTTGAGGAGGATTCTGAGGATGAGTCTAAGTTCACAGAGGAGGGAAAAATACTCACTGATAAAGATATCTGTTGTGGAAGGAAAGAGTCACGGCTACTCAAGTACCATGTTTTGTTCTTCATTAATGTAGTCTGTAGTCTTCTAACCTCTGGGCCTTGGATTCCTGAGAGGCCACAGCGTTATTGCAAGGAGGTGAACAAATCTATATATGCAGCAAATGCTTTTGGCAAGCTGATTTATACATCTTATGTAATATGTGCTACTATTTTTCTAATTATATAGATGCATTATAAAGATAAAATGCTAATGTGTTTAAAAGAGTTATCGACTTCATAGTAACTTTGTGTTTCTTAAATAAGTAGAAACATATAATTATTTTGTATATGGGAAGGTTGGGATGGGACATTTGGGATCTTAAGTAGATATTTTTAAAAAGGAATCAGTGATCTATTTTGCATTTTCCAAATAAGAAATGAAGGTCTAGTCACACCAGTGCAATTATATATGTCTCTGTAGTTTTCTTTGATTAAGGTCTGCCTTATCTTATTGGTCAGTAAGATTCATAAGGTCAGGGAACATCTATGTTTTTCATTATAGCCAGTGCCTAAATCATGACAGAATCTCAGTAAGTATTTGTTGAATGTAAGAACAAACCAAGTGACTTGACCAAGGCCATCCATTTAATTAGTGATAAGATAGTTCCAGGAAACACACGGCTCCTACGTCCCAGGCAGTTAACCTTTTCAGCGTACCAGATTGCTTCTCCTGTAGGATGAGAGCATATCCCACTTTAACACTTCACAAATTTGGACAATGCAGTGCAGCCCAATTTGCCTATGTACCAGTGTCTTAGAATCAGTTGCAGAGCTTTTTGAAAATACACATTCCTGAGACCACTCCCCCAGAGATCCCGATTCAGTAGGTCCAGAGTGGGGTCCAGGCATCTGTAGTTTGTAAAAGCTCCCTGGTGACTCTGATAAAACATCCTGGCTCAGAAACAGTTCTGTACACCTATGGTTAAAATAATTGATAGTAGATGTATGGAGTTACTTGTTCCTCAGAAGCCTATTTGGTTAGTTTTGGATAATCTCTTTCTAAAAGTTACAGCTGTGTATACCAAATAATCAGCCTCTTCCAAAGAGCTAGAATGCTTATCTGAAAATTCCTCCAGCTTCCCATACTCGTTTGGGTTAAGCACAAAGCTATCAACCCTATAAGGTCAGACTTTCTGATGAGATTTCCAGTGTTTGCTTTTGTAAAGCACTGGAAATGTGGCAAGAATAAAATTTCTCATGGTATTTCCACTTCCTGTTCCAGCCACCATTACTAAGTGAAATTCATGCTTAGGGGGAGGGGTAAATCTAGGACAATTATTTTTCAAGTCTTTCTGTTTTAGGATGTTTTGACGATGGGTTACTTTAGATATTTCACTTACTGGGAAAAACCGAAGAGGTTTTTCTCTGTCCTCTGCTTTGTGGAAAGGATAGATACATGCTGAATGGGAAGAGGGAGCAGCTCCCTCCACCTCCACCCCACCCTGTCTCTCCTCGGAGGCTGGGGACCATCAGAGCCTCTGGCTTAGACACTTTTCTGGGTGGACCTCTCAGAGGCGCGTGGGCCCTACGAGGTGGGAGACTTTGAGTACATGGACAAGGGATAGTTTGCATTTGTAGAAGGATAGAATGCACCTCTAGGGACTTCCTTTACGCAACAGTATAGGTTATGGCCTGTGTATTGCACAGAAGTATCTACCATGTTCAGAGCACCGAGTACATAAATTATGCTCACCGAAGATTGCAGAGCTAAAAGTCTCTCTGCATGAGTGACCCAGTCCAATAAGAATGCCGGAATGTTACTATATTTGTAGCGATGCTCTTTGGTTTACAGAGCAGGTGCTTCTGTGTGTGCATGGAAGCAGAGCTTGTCGGAAAAGAGCAGCTAGAAAGGAATTAGACTGAAATCCGCATCTGTCAGTGACACCATCTGGAGTCAGGCTCCATTCCCCTCTTGCCCTGTCCCCCTTTCCTGTGCACCCTAAACTCATCCTGGCTCCCCAAAGCTGATTGTTACACTCTCATGAGTCTTGAGAGCCAGTTGTGAAACACAACTGTTATAAAAATTATCCACACTCATAATTAAATACATTATATAAGCAGCTGGGTAATCAATACTCAAAACTCATCCCTTCCTGGTGACTTTGCTGTCTCACTTCTCCCTCTCCTTGCAGGGTGACTTACATCTACTGCGTCTGTATGGTGGGCATTCTGTAGAATCTTGTGCGACTGAGCTGCTCCTCCTGATTCTCACTCAGTGCTGTCACATTAGGAGCTTGAAACCGGCCACAATAGAAGTACTTACAGCACAGGAATTGGCACATGCCACAAGTCAGACTCCCTGACCCTCACCCCAGAGCTTGTTGCTAAACGTTTGCTAGTACCTCACCGACCCTCAGGGATGGGGTGTCAGAATTAGCCTGTGCAGACACAGAACAGCCAACAGAAAACCTCTGCTATTTAGGTGCATGCATATGCATAATGTGTGCTTATAATTGCATATTTGTTTGTTTGCTCTTGTATGTATTTCTTATGCTCCTAGTACACAAACATCATGAAAGCAGGGACCTTGTCTGGCCCAGGATAAATTACAAGTCATCAGTTGTCAGCCGTGACTTACTATGGAGACCCTGAGACGTGGGCTTTGATACCTTCAGCCTCACGCCCTCCTGTGTCCCCCCGCTCCAGGAAATCCTTTCATGTTTGGGGTCTCCAAGAGGTTAGACAAGGACCAAGGATGCGAGTTCTAGGGGGGCCTACTTCAGGTCAGCAGAAGCATTTCTGACTAGATCTGCCGTCTCTGAAGCAGACGGTCCTCTTCAGCCAGAGATTTGATCCCTTGTCCTTATCAGCTAATCTGGGCTGCCTTTAACATTTGAAATTGCTCTTTATTATTCCTAAGGCTGGGTTGTTTCCTCAGTTTGTAGTGTTTTAGACCTGCATTGAGAGAGACAGAGACAGAGAGAGGCAGAGAGAGAGAGACAGAGACAGAGAGATACAGAGATATACACAGAAAGATACATACAGAGACACACAGGGAGAGATACAGAGAGAGATAGAGAGATACAAAGATGCAGAGAGATACCGAGAGACAGAGATACATAGAGAGATACAGAGACAGATGCAGAGAGATATGCAGAGAGAGACAGAGAGATGTAGAGAGTTAAAGAGATGTAGAGGGAGACAGAGAGAAATACAGAGAAAGATACACACAGAGATGCAGAGAAAGATACAGAGACACAGAGAGAGAGACACAGAGAGATACAGAGAGAGTGACACAGAGAGAGGTACACACACCACATACACACACACAAAGAGAGAGAGAGAGATACAGAGAGAGTGATACAGAGTGAGAGATAGAGACAGACAGGAAGAAGAGAAGGTTGGGATTTAGCTGGGGAAAAAATACAGAACTTGGGAAGGGGAGTGAATAGCAGTGAAGTGACAGTTATCCACAACCCTCCAGTTTAAGGCTGGTTGAGAAGATAAGCGAGCTCATTCTGCCTCCTTGCTGGCATCCTTGCTATATGACAGGCTGTGGACAGCTTTCTCAGAGCATAAAGCAACTCAAATAATTTGCCCAAGTCACCCAACTGGTGACCGGGCTGGACCAGGGCTGCTTCCTGACTCCAGGCCTTCCCATGCCTCTCAGCTGTCTGTCCTGTCTTTCTCAGGAAAGCGAGGGAAGCCAGAGCAGAAGACCTCCGCAGCCAACCATTAGAATTTGTCAGGGAGCCACAGCATTTCAGCAGACAAGCACACTGTCCTTCCCTGCCATATAAGGAAACAGAACGAAACATCGTTTCTTCCACTACCACCTGGAGAGGTTGCTAGAGTCAGGCAGGATGAGAATCTAGCCTAGAGCAGTTAGGAAAAAGCAGACGGTTGCACAAGTACTTTTGTGTTTTCCTTCCCTGGTAGCAGAGATAGTTGGACAAGCAGTGGATACCCTTCTCCCTGACTCAAGGTGAGACAATCTGGAATTAGGTACTGAAGGATTAAGCTACTTAAACAAACACTTCAGGCTATTTTGGCATTTGATTATGTCAAACTTAGGGGATTCAAGAGGCCGAGACAGAGCTCGTTCTCTGAGGACCAGCTGGGAAGTCGAGGACTCCGTCTAGTGATTTGCCAAGGAAGTTAGAGTCCAGCCACTCTCAGAGATAGTATTGATTAGTAGGACACTTAAGTTTGACCTTCTTGCCCAAAGCTCAGAACATTCACGGACTCATTCTTTGCCTTAAGAATCAGTGACAGTGGGAACTTCAGAATGCTGGTGTAAAAACCAGCTTCCTAGAGGGAGAAACTGAGGCATGGGCAGTTGAAATGAGTCACCCCAGGTTAACCAGTTCAATTTTGCCTTAGAGGTTGCCCATTCTTTCAGAGAATTCAGAGAAGCATGACTTAGTCTCCTCAAAGACGTGGAAAAAAACCCCTGCAAAACAATAAATAGTCTGGTCAACTTCTTTGAACTTCCATCTTTAACCAGACTGCATCTGGGGTATTCGTTTATTAGGGATGCCATAACAAAATACGGCAAACATAAATTTGTTTTCCCACAGTTATGGGTGGAAGCTGGAAGTTCAAGATCAAGATTTCAGCAGGATCTGTTCCTTCCAGGGCTGGGAGGGGAGGCTCTGTGCCAGACCTCTCTCCTTGGCTTGTAGATGGATGTCGGCACGTCCACGTGGTGTCCTCTCCGAATGTGTTTCTGTGCCCGGATGTCCTTGTCTTATAAAGATACCAGTAGTATTGGATTAGGGGCCACTTTAATGACCTCATTTTAACTTGATTACCTCCATAAAGACCCTCTCTCCAGATCAGGTCACATGCTGAGGAATTGGGGTTAGGACTTCAACCGATGAATTTGGAGGACATGCAATATGTCCCAATTCAAAATGGTGGTAGGAATCCCTAGGGTGTGCTTTCTGAAACACCCAGTGTCAAAGACCCTACCGCTGGAGGTATCATTTGTCTTCCTTCTGAATTTAAGGGATTGCTTGGCTAGAGATCATTTGGCCTTTTGAACTTGGCCTTGACATTTATTTTCTGCCTTTCACAATACGAAATTCTGATCCAGTGAAAAGTCAACAGAGGTTTCTGAAATGACGCACTGAAGTGCGGCTTCACATACTGTGGCCTTTCTGTGGACGGCTGTGAAACCTCAGTGGCAGATTGGTATGTGGCTGTCAGAAGCCAGAGAGGGGCTTGGTGGGAAGATTACACCAAGGCAGCCTGTGAGCTTGGGAGGCAGAGAGCTGAGGGCCGAGCTGCTTGGGGCAACCCGCTGGGCCCCGAGACAGCAAAAGATGGAACTTTCTGCACGCCTGAGTCGGGTGGAAAGAGGATGACCATGTCTAGTCATTCTTCTATCTGCAGATCACAGCCACGGATTCCCGGATACAAGGGAAAATAATAATATTAGAGCCTACCCAGATGTGTTCTCTGAGTCATTTGTCTCTCGTCTCGTTTTCTTCCCTTGCTTCCCTGTCTGTCCTTACATTTGTACTCAGTGTTTCTCTCAGCAGCCCTCTTGCCTTTATGTGTGCCTGCTCTAGGGGCTCGCATGCGCCCACAAGTTATGTCTTGTCCCCTCTCCCCTGTTTCCAGCTGTGTTTCCCTCCTTCCCTTCCTCAAAGTTCTTGGCGCCCGCTTCCCAGCTTTGGTCCTGCTCCTGGCCACTCTCTGTCTTGGGCCAGCGGTAGCCTATGACAGGGGGACCATTCCGTTTATTGTTCAGCTTGGGACAGTTTGGGGAGGAAAGGGAGGAGCTAGTCATAATTTTCCCAAAATAGCAGTCCTGAACCGAGACTGTCTCAGACAAACTGGGATGGACACCCGCCCTGTCCCCAGTGTTGTTTTGTGCTTTCCGTGACTCTCTTTTCACCTGTCCCCCACCCACTCTGTTTCTGTGCCTTTCTCTTTTAAACCTTTGATGTTCTGATCCTTCTTTTTTGTTTCCACCCCGGGAACCTTTGTGTATTTTTGTATTTCTGTCTTCTGCTGTTTCCTCACTCCCTCACTCTCCTCTATCCTGTTTCTTCTCACCATTCGAATTCCTCTTCTCCCTTTATTTCTCTTCTTTGGGCTACGGCTTTGACCGGCAGGCCCTGTTTGTCTGCCACGATACACGCAGGACATAGTCCCCACATTTCTGAGCCAAATCTAGGCCCAGCTAAATGCGTGTGTGCATACGCACACACCTGTATGTACTTCAAAATAAACCCCGAAATGTCACAAGCTGCCTTGGATCTCAGAGGAACCCCGGCTGGGCTACCTGCCCCTTCAGTACCTCTACCCAGAGACTAGGACAGGCCCAGCTCCATGAGAGCAGCCGAGACTACCCCTGTTATGTAGACATGTTCTATGGCTAGGCTCCCACCGGACACATTTCCTATATGTGTAGATACATATATTAGAGTCAAAAATGGTGAAAATATGTGGCCTGAGAAACAAGGAAGTGACCGTTGAAGCTGTCTGTGCAGTACCTTCATTATGACGCCAGTCATCTGAGTTGGGTTATGTTCTAAAGGAATGCATACCAAAGTCCTGGCAATGGCTGCCATAGGTTGAACATAAGTACAAATAAGCCTTGAGGCAGAAAGATGGAATAAACATTTCAGTCTCTCAAATGCAATTCTTTGATGACTCAATAATCTGCAACTTATGGTTCATTCTGAAAATCCCTCCAATTATCAAGATATTTCTTACAATTAGCTTATGCAAGGAAGGCCTGAAGCTCCCTCTCAACTCGAAAATGAGAAAGGGGAGTACTTTCCTCTTGCAGATTACCGGAAGCCAGTCCCCAGATGTCCGGAACATGTGACAGGTGCCACTATCAGCTGAAAGGAGCTGCTTCCATCCTATTTATTTATTTGGGGGATTTTACTTTCTCTCCTTTTTCAAGTACCCTAAAAATGAATGAATAAGAAAACAGTGAAATAAGATATCCTATGAGAGAAAGTAAGTGTTTCACCGAAGTTCTCTCTCCTTTCTCCTTCTTTCCTCCTCCTTCTCTTCCTTGTCTTTCTTGTCTCTCCTCATTTCTCACTTTCTTCTACTTTTCATTTCTTCTCCCATCAACATGTGTGCTGTTGGCAATGTCCTATTAATGTGGACAGCCTCTTGCCTCAGCCATGGTGGGCTATAGCTCTCTTGCTTAGATACATTTTTTAAAGAAGATTGATGATGGCAAAAAATACTTGGACCACACTCTGCGGGGTAGAGTTAGGGTTACACAGTGGAGAATGGAAATATCTATCCAAGGGGCTCCCTACAGCCCAAGGACTTAGAGAGTTGTTGCCAGTCGGCCTGGCAAGGCTGGCCCACCTGTGTTTGAGTAAACAGGAAATGAGGAGCGCAGGACTTGGAGAGTTATTTTTGTTGTGTATTTTTTTAAACTTTCATGCCTTTCCATATTTCTGCTCTTAGACGTGCTGTTAAAATAAAAACAATTGCACTTTCCACTAGGAGTATTTTCTAGCTTGTTAATTCTTTTTCCAGAGAGTATTTGCAATGAGGTTTGCACTTCTGAAGCCTGGGCTCATGTTCTACAGGGACCTCAGACTCCAGGTAATGGTCTAACAGAAAAGCAGCCTCAGTCCACCGCTCATAACTGGTGTGACTCTGAATGGTCTTCTCACGCCCCAGGTGTCCTAATTCCAGACCAACAGACTTTTCCTTTCTATGGCACCAAGCTAGGAAGCAATGCAATCTTTAATGCAAAGGGACATTAGGCAGTAAAGTATCTTAAAACCCAGAAAAGGGTTTTTTTTTCTTCTTCCTTTGAAACACGAAGCCTGTTTACTGGCTGGTATTTGAAGGAAGATGTAAGTTATGTCTGCATAAGGAAAACTCTCTGTATGCAAAGTTCAGAGGCTGAGGTTTCTAATAATCGTCCCATGCACCCCGGTTTAGCAGACTCCGTTTTCTGGAACTGCCCCAACTCCAGTTCCAGCCATTCCTCCTTTCCCTTTGGCTGTAGGCTTCTGGGGCAAGCATATTCCTTTCCATCCTCATCTTTAAAAGAATGTTGAGAGCAATGCTCTTTGGAGAAAAGCTGAAACCCCACAGTGCTGAAAAGGGATGGTGAAGAATGGCCAAAAATAAACTTTTCTTTAAAGAATAATACCTGTAATCCCGCGCTTTGGGAGGCTGAGGTGAGTGAATTGCCTGAGCCCGCGGGTTCGAGACCCGCCTGGGCAACTTGGCGAGACCGCATCTCTACAATAAATCAAAAAATTAACCGGGCTGGGCTCGGTGGCTCAGCCTGTAATCCCAGCACTTTGGGAGGCTGAGGTGAGTGGATTGCCTGAGCCTGCAGGTTCGAGACCCGCCTGGGCAACTTGACGAGACCTCATCTCTACAATAAATCAAAAAAAATTAGCCGGGCGTGGTAGCGCACGCCTGTAGTTCCAGCTACTTGGAAGGCTGAGGCGGAAGGATTGCCGGAGTCCAGCAGGTCGAGGCTGAGGTAGCCGGGAGCGTGCCACTGCGCTCCAGTCTGGGCGACAGAGTGAGACTCCAACTCAAATAAATAAATAAATAAATAAATAAAAATAAAGAATAATAAAGGCCAGCCACAGTGGCTCCCGTCTGTAATCCCAACACTTTGGGAGGCTGAGGCAGGAGGATCGCTTGAGCCCAGGAATTCAAGACCAGTCAGGGCAACATAGTGAGGCCTCATCTCTACAAAAAATTAAAAAATTAGCCGGGCGTGGTGGCACGTAGTCCCAGCTACCTGGGAAGCTGAGGCAGAAGGATTGCCTGAACCCAGGAGAGGGAGGCTGTGGTGAGCCGGGAACGTGCCACTGCACTTCATCACCAGTCTGGGTGATGGAGTGAGACTGTAACTAAAAACATTTTTTTTTAAAGTTTATTTTATAATACTTTTAGATTTATGGAGAAGTTGCAAGAATATTACAGTTCCCATGTGCTCCACATTAATGCCCCCATTATTTACAATACTATGCACCTTAGTCACACATAATGAAACTATTGATACATTATTATTAATGAAAGTTTATCCTTTATTTGGATGGCCGTTGTTTATCTCTTAAGTCCCTGCAAGTAGAAAGTTTTCTATGCGCGTTATAGAGATATTGGTGGGACTGTGATACATGAGAGAAAGTTGTGTAAGCAGCTCTTTCCTTGACCTATGCTTGGGGACCAGCAGTGTCTTGGGGACTTTCTCCATGCCATGCTGCAGGCCTCCACTGACCCCGGCTTGTTTCCCTGGAGACCATTAGCAGATTACTCAGCCTGTTCCTCCCTGATGCCTGCGTTGGAGCCCTCCTGCTGCTGCCACTGAGGTAGGTCATTCTAAACAGATGGGAGCACCTAGCATCACCCCCACCCCCACCAATTCCACAGTTTTAGGCTGGAGCCTTCCTGTGAAAAGGCTTATCTGGCTGTTGAACTGCTGAAGGTCGTTTCATATCACAGTGGCTGCGAGCGCTTTGAGCACTTTGACACTTATAGGAGAGAAAGAAGCTGGATCCCTGTTCCCCAGATCTTGAGCTCTAATAGGTCCTGCCAGTTTAAAAACACCACAATTCATGAAAAATATCGGTTAGTGACAAACAGTGGGCCTGTGGAGGAACTGCCTTCTAGAAATCATCTCAATGACAGTCTCCCACACATTGAGCTTCCAGGCTCTTTGGAATGTGAGTTAGCAGCAGACACTGGCAGAAATAATCCACTTCATTTTGTTTCTGCCTTTGAGCAACTTAATGAAGAGGTGATGGTTCGGTCTTCTGGGATGTCACCTTGTGATGAAGGGCCCGGATTAAGTGTGGTCTCTTCCAACTCTAAAGTTGCTTGGACATGTGGCTTTATAACTTCCCTCACAGGCTTGTTGCTGTCCTTTCTACCAAGATAATCTCTCTACTGTTGCACAATCATTGATGAATCACCTCACAGGGGCAAAAGAAAAGCTAAATGCAGTTCAAATACTAGTGACAAATGAGTTGCCTTCAAAGTAGCTAGATTTATTACAATTGGTTTGTTTCCAAAGCTGATATTGTGAAAAGATACAATCAAACACGTGGAACTGAATCAGTTCAGATGAACACATATAATGAGGAGGAGATGTAGGTACCTTCATATCGAAAAATTAATTGGGAAGAATCTATTTATCAATGAGTGAAACGAATGTTCTTGACTCAGAAAATGTCCTTAAAACCCCCTTCAAGAGATAACATCAGCACTTTGAATTGGCTATCTAAGCATAAATAAAGCTGGTAGAAGATACCTTTCATAAAGGGAATGATTAAACTCTCAAATAGGAAGCCATCAACGTCAAGAAGGAAAGTAAGAGCTCATGGCTTGGGGTGGAAACGGTTACTGCGTTCAGTCATCTGCTTTGGTCTTTCCTGTTTCTCATGTAGCTCCATAGTTTACATAAAATGTTCTCTCCAGAGGATCAGAAGGAACAGATTTATGGAGCCAGATGTGAGTTAGCATTTCTACAGGTGTGGCTCTGCAGCTGAAAGAACACGTTGTGCCAGGGATGGGGTTTCTTATTAGGTAATCAGGATAAATTACCACTAGACTTTTACGGAGGTCGATAAAGCAAACATGTGTCATTTGGATTGGCCAAATGGTATGTAAGGAGAACCTGCTTCACTTGGGGCGCAACGTGAAAATAACGCACCGTTTAATATTTATAAAAGACTTAGTAGAAAATGCCATGACAGTGAAGAAGCAAGGTTGTTCCAGCTTGCACACGGAGGGGATAGTTGATGATTAGATGGAAATTGTGCTTATGTGTTTTTCTTAATCAAGAAAGACAAGGAACGGGTTCATAAATAATTTTAAAGTCTCTTGGGATCTGATAAGAAAGGACCAAAAAGATGAAAATGATTAGAGGATAGGGGCGGGGGGGGGGGGGGGCAACGTATTAAAGGCAAAAAAGGAAAAAAACAGTAAAATTATTTAACAAAACGCCGCAAACAAGCGTAACGGGGCCCCAAAGTTATGGCGAAAAAAAAGCAAAAATATCTTAAAGAAAGAAGAAGATGTAAATAAGTGAAGAAAATATATAATATTCTTAGATGGAAAGGCTCAACATTGTGAGGATGTCAATTATAATTAATGTATAAATTTAATATGATTTTGAAATAAT
>CAUYQG010230641.1:0-27367 GCA_963574415.1 Tarsius wallacei
TATGGAATCTGAATTATGTGTCAATAAAAAAAAATTTTTTTTAATTAAAAAATGGACTGGACGTAGTGGCTGCACCTGCAATTCCAGCACTTTGGGGGGCAGAGGTGAGAGCCAGCCTGGGCAGCTTGGCGAGACCTCGTCTCTACAAGAAATCAAAAAATTCGCGGGGCATGGTGGTATGCCTGTGGTTCCAGCTACTCAGAAGGCTGAGGCCAAAAGATCGCCTGAGCCCTGCAGGTTGAGGCTGCGGTGACCGTGCCACTGCACTCCAGCCTGGGAGACAGTGTGAGATTCCTACTCCCCTCCCCCAAAAATGTGAATTTAAAAATTTAAAACAAATTCTGGACTTAATTACATAAAAATGATAGAAAGGCTATATTAAACAAAATCTTATGTTACATACTGTGCATATCTTTTCTGAATTTCTAAGGGATAAAGCTTAAATAAATAAGAAAACAAAAAGCCAGAAAACAAACAACCAAACCAACTATTTTCCAGGGACCATGGTTACATACACTATATTGAAAACCAGTGGAAACAATGTGAACTACATATGTAATTTTAGATGTTCTAGTAGTCACATTTTAAAAAGCAAAAAGACACAAGTGACATTAATTTTAATAATATATGCTTGAACCCATCCAAAATATTATCAATTCAACATGTAATCCATATAAAATTGTTAAGATATTTTAGAGCCGGGCTCGGTGGCTCAGCCTGTAATCCCGCGCCTTTGGGAGGCTGAGGTGAGTGGATTGCCTGAGCCCGCGGGTTCGAGACCCGCCTGGGCAAGCGAGACCTCATCTCTACAATAAATCAAAAAAATTATCCGGGCGTGGTAGCGCGCGCCTGTAGTTCCAGCTACTTGGAAGGCTGAGGCGGAAGGATCGCCGGAGCCCAGCGGGTCGAGGCTGCAGTGGCCGGGAGTGGCCGCTGCACTCCAGTCTGGGCGACAGAGTGAGACTCCAACTCAAAAAAAAAAAAAAAGATATTTTAGCCCAGGTGTGGTGGCTCACGTCTGTAATTCCAACACTTTGGGAGGCTGAGGCTGCAGAGAGCCATGATTGTGCTGCTGCCCTCTAGCCCAAGCAACAGAGTGGAAGCCTCAACTCAAAAAGTAAAGATATTTTACATTCTCTTCTTCCTGCTAAGTCCTTGCAATTCAGTGTGAATTTTATCGTTGTGGCACATCTGAATTCAGACTGGCCACATGTCAAGTGCTGGACAGCCCCATGTGGCAAGTGCTTACCATATCGAACAGTGTAGAGCTAGGCCTGTTGTCACTTCCCATGCAGGCCAGTTTGATGTCCCTCTGTTTATTTTTGTTTGTGATGACAATAAAAAAGCCCTAAATAATACAGGGCTTATGTGATTGGCTCCAGTGTCATTGGGAACAGGCAACCTGGAGAGACCACAGCTTCCTTCATGGCCAGGGCTGGGAAGAAGAATCTCCAGGGTGTGAGGAGGTGGCAACTTTAGGATGGGAGAAAAGCCATGTAAGTGAGTCTCTGGGTCTTCAGTGAGGGGGATGGGTGGAGAAGGGAGCCAGGGCACAAGGATTCTGCTGGAGGGAGACCGAATCACCACAGAACGGCCAGAGGTGATTCCTGACAGTGCTTCCCAGGAGTCTCTGGGAGGACAGCATAGAAGGCAGGCCAGTACCCACCTCAGAATGGAGAGAGTCTCCAGGGTACAGCACTGTGACAAGAAAGCTGCCAGCTGAGACAGCCACCAGAAATAAGCAGCACCTATCCTAGAACTGCACACACAGTGATGCTTCACAAATGCTGAACGAACAAATCCATCTTCCATTCAAGTGGAGGTTCAAAAGGAAGGCTGAAGGAGCAGATTTTTTTTTTTCTGTTAAGTTATGCACAGGGCCGGGCTCAGTGGCTCAGCCTATAATCCCGGCACTTTGGGAGTTCGAGGCAAGTGGATTGTCTGAGCCCACGGGTTCAAGACCCACCTGGGCAACTTGGTGAGACCTCGTGTCTACAATAAATTTAAAATTAGCCAGGTGTGGTAGCACATGCCTGTAGTTCCAGCTACTTGGAAGGCTGAGGCAGAAGAATCACCGGAGCCCAGTAGGCCGAGGCTGCGGTGGCTGGGAGCATGCCAGTGTGGGCGACAGAGTGAGACTCCAAGTCAAAAAAAAAAAAAAAGTTATAGACAGTTGTTGCAACTCGAGGTCAAAGGGGACTGTTCAGAGCTCGTGCATTGGCTCCTGCCTCTAATCCCAGCTGCTCAGGAGGCTGAGACAGGAGGATTGCTTGAGCCGAAGAGTTAGAGACTACACTATTGCACTCTAGCCTGAGCAACAGAGTGAGACCCTGTCTCTAAAACAAACAAACAACAACAACAAAACCATTCAAGACCTTCCTCAGTCACTAGCTGGGTGACCTTTCTAAGCTTCAGTTTCTTCATCTGTGAAGCAGATTAAAACCTACCTACCCTATTTACTCTACAAGGCTGATGACAATCTAATGACATACTGTGTGTGGAAGCCCATAAAGCTCAACAGACATGAGGCCTTAGGCTCCATTACCATTGAGTCTGGTTGAGCTGGGGCATGCTGTGTGAAGTCCCAAGACAGCAACCAAGTACTTACCTATTGGGCTTCTGGGTGTAAGATACTCTTTTTCTACTTTCTTGGAAGGAGACCTGGTGTTGTGTGGCTCTGGTTTTGGTTTGGCATGGAATGTCTTTGGAGCAGGGCCCTCTGGAAGCAGGAGGATGACAAACTGACCTTCCCTACTTTACATACTCAAGGCTGGAGCCTTGATTTTTTTTTTTTTTTTTTTTAAGTAACAATTATTTCCTCCCAAGGAAAACCAGGCACATCGCCTTCATCCATGGTACATACAAACTCACACATTCCCTGGGGATCAAGTGAGAGGGGGGTGGGGTTCACTTCACTTGATGGAGGTTCCCATATCAGGAACTTGATCCGCTAAAAAAGAACATGTGTGCCCTCATGCTTCCCTAGGCTACTGAGCGTCCACATCGTGGGCTGAGCATCAGCTCCTTTGCCTCCAGGACCCAGTGAGCCTTCTCTCTCCTTTCGGCATTTTGTTTCACCGGTCTGGCCTTAAGGCTCGGTGGGGGGACAGTGTGTTAATGGTTCTATTTATCATCTTGTTTGGCTGACTGTCTCTCTGGGGATGGGCGCCAAAGGCCAGGGGAAGGAGCCTGTGCTGAGGCTCTGGGGATCTGTTTGGGACCTTGGAAAGTATATTTATTGGGAACCGAGTAAATGTCCAAATATAGGCAAAAGGTTCAACACAGCCATAAGATAGACTATGATGACATCCACTGAAAATGATGTTTAGGAAGAATTTTTACTGACATGTGAAAATGACTATAATATGATAAGCAAGAAAAATAAAATAAAGCAGGAAGCACAGTTTATGTGATTATGTGTTTGTGCATTACATGATCTCAACTACAAAAAGAAAAGTACATATAGAATTACTCATTCAAAAAATTGATAATGAGCCAGATGTGGTGGCTCATGCTTGTAATCCCAGCACTTTGGAAGGCTGAGGCAGAAGGATCCCCTGAACCCAGTAGGTCGAGGCTGCAGTGACTGTGAACACACCACTGCACTGCATCCTGGGTGATGGAGTAAGACCCTGACTCAAAAAAAAAAAAAATTGACAATGGCTAATATCTTTAGCTAATAAGACAAAGAATTATTGGTTATTTTCCCTATATTTTACATATTGAATCTTATTACATAATAACTATACTTTTTTTGAAGAACATAAATTTAGAAATATCATGTCTGTGCTCTTTGTACCATCCCCTACTCCTGCATTTAGCACAAGATTATAGACTAAGAATAAGACCAAAAGTCTCTCTTTTTTTTTTTTTTTTGAGTTGGAGTCTCACCCTGTCACCCAGACTGGAGTGCAGTGGCTGCTTCCGGCCACCGCAGCCTCGACCTGCTGGGCTCCGGCGATCCTTCCACCTCAGCCTTCCGAGTAGCTGGAATTACAGGCGTGCACTACCACGCCCGGCTAATTTTTTTTTTTATTTATTGTAGAGATGAGGTTTTGCCTGCCCAGGCGGGTCTCGAACCTGCGGGCTCAGGCAATCCACTCACCTCAGCCTCCCAAGGCGCGGGATTACAGGCTGAGCCACCGAGCCTGGCTCCAAAAGTCTCTCAATCTGAAATACCCTTGACCGCTGGAACACTTGAATGTTCAGTACTCTGGGTCATTATTAGACATTTTCCTGATGATTTAGAAATTAAGTTTTTTTCCATGCAGTCAAGGACATAGGACAGGTGGGCTATCACCAAGTGCCAAGTGAAAGAGATGTTGCCATTGGGGTAGGTGAGATGATCCACCTTGGAGAAACTCAGTATAAGCAAAATGACCCAGTATCAGCCCTTGGCAACCGGAGTTACAGAAGAAAATTTAAGCCCTAGGGCAGTGGTCCCCAAGCTTTTTGGCATCAGAACCAGTTTCATGGGAGACGATTTTTCCATAGACCAGTGGGGGGTTTCAGGATGATTCAAGTTCATAACATTTATTGTGTACTTTATTTGTATTATTATTACATTGTAATATGTAATGAAATAGTCATACAAGTCACCATTATAGAAAAAGAGGGGCAGATGGAAGTAGTAAATAAAATAACAGGTGGGCCACACACAGACTAAAATAAGTGTCTGATTCTGACTTAAAGCCTGCCACCAGATGCAGCTGTACAATTGAAATACATCATCTCACTTGTTACTGATAGGGTTATGATATGAGTCTGCAAGCAACTGATTTATCATGGTCTCTGTGCAGTCAAACCTCACTGCTAATGTTCATCTGTATTTGTAACCGCTCCCCAGCACTAGCACCACTGCCTCAGCCCCACCTCAGCTCATCAGGCGTTAGAGTCTCATAAGGAGTGTGTAACCTCGATCTCTCACATGAGCAGTTCACAATAGGGTTCACACTCTTATGGATCTAATGCTGTCGCTGATCTGACAAGATGTGGAGCTCAGGCGGTAATGTGAGTGATGGGAATGGCTTTAAATACAGATGAAGCTTCGCCTGCTTGCCTGCTGCTCACCTCTTGCAGTGTGGCCCAGTTCCTAACAGGCCACAGAGGGTACCTGTGGGAGTTAGGGACCCCTGCCCTAAGGCATCTGTTATATGCAACGAGAATGGGAACAGCTACTTAACATCTTTGGGAGTGCTGTGGTTGGGATGTGTCCTCCCAAGTTCACATGTTGGAAATCAATCCCCAGTGCAGTAGTGTTGGGAGGTGGGAGATAATGGGAGGTGTCTGGGTCATGAGGGCACTGCTCTCTTGAATGAATTAATGTCATGATTGTAGAAATGGGTTCCTTATAAAAGGATGAATTCAACTCCTACTTGCTCTCTCATCCTGTCTTGCCCTTTGGGCTTCTGCCATGGGATAATGCAGCAAGAAGGCCTTCACCAGATGTGGCCTCTTAATCTTAGGCTTCCCAACCTTCAGAGCCATGAGCTAAATAAATTTCTGTTCGTTATATTACCCGGTCTGTAGCATTTTGTTACAGCAGCACAAAATGGACTAAGACAGGGAGTACTGTAGTAAGGAAATAGTCACTCAATTCATTTTCTCTAGGGCTTCATTCTCTTATCGAATCCTGGTTGAGAGAAACTGATCATTTAAGGATCTAATCCCAGCTCTGTTCCTCCTTTGCTCCAGCCTCACAACTCTGGCTTCAGAACAGCAAGTCTGTGTCATCATACCTATACATCTAGGCACTAGGCCTCCCACAGGGGTTGGCTCTGTGAGTACCATGAGGAAGGCCTCTCCCTCTTCTGCTCTATGTGTGTGATACAAAGGGAAATCTGCTTATAGCAAGGTCTCTACTAGGGGAGCTGTATAACTTTTCTAGATCTAGAGGCAAAGCTGCTGAACTTCTCCAGACATTTTTAGGGAGTAATCCAGATGATGGAAGCTGAAGATCTCGCTGGCTGCATATGGAGAAAATTATTAATATCCTCTTTAGGGTCTATCTGTGGCCCCAGGGTTTATGGGTAAACCTGACTGGTCAGGCTGAATATGTTAGCTTGTAATCTCAGATCCCTATAGAACTGGAAAAGAAAAGAACAAGAAAAGAAAGAAAAAAATGAAACAAGTTCAAACTGAAGGGGAAATATGGTAGTGACCTATCAGTGATAACTCAGACCCCAGAGTGCAAATTTTGGATTGATTTAATTAGTCATTTACAGAAACTGGAAGAAAAACAAACAACAAAAAAGAATCACTTCCAAATCTCCCTTCATTTGAAGAATTGGACACAAAATTATATTTTTATTTTTATTTTACCCAGGCTACAGTGCAGTGGCATGCTCATGGCTCACCACAGCCTTGACTTCCTGGGCTGAAGAGATCCTTCCACCCAGCCTCCTGAGTAGCTGGGACTACAAATGCATGCCACCATGCCCAGCTAATTTTTTTATTTTTATTTTTTACTGGGATAAGTTCTACTATGTTGCCTAGGCTAGTCTTGAACTTCTGGGCTCAAGTAATCTTCTTGCCTCAGCCTCCCAAAGTGCTAGGATTACAGGCATGAGCCACCAAACCTGGACTCAAAATTTATTTTTAAATAGTCTCAGAAGAGTATGGTGAATTACAACTTCTGTAATCCAATAAAGTGTGATAAGAATGGCATCTGCAAACTCTTCATCTTGCATTTATTAAGTCAGGGACTGTGTTCACTGCTGGGGACATGAAGATAAGTGAGAGTCAACCCTTGCCCTTAGGAAGTCTGCAACTAGCCAGGAGTGGTGGTGTGCATCTGTAGTTCCAGCTACTTGGAAGGCTGAGGCAGAAGGATCGCCTGGACCCAGCAGGCTGAGATTGCGGTGGCCATGAGCGTGCCACTACACTCCTGCCTGGGTGACAAGAGTGAGACTTCAACTCAAAAAAAAAAAGAAAAGAAGTCTGCAAAAGCACAGAAACAGATGATGCCAAAACAATGTTACATATATGTGGTACAGGAAGTGTCAGAAGCTACAGATGGCACTTTGTGGATACAGAGTGGAGCACAGGGGTCCAGTGGAGGGGTCAGGAAAACTTTCTAGAAAAGGCATCAACTGGCCGGGCTCGGGGGCTCAGCCTGTAATCCCAGCACTTTGAGAGGCCGAGGCGAATGGATTGACTGAGCCTGCGGGTTCGAGACCAGCCGGGGCAACTTGGTGAGACTTCATCTCTAAAATAAATCAAAAATTTAGCCAGGCATAGTAGCACATGCCTATAGTTCTGGCTACTTGGAAGGCTGAGGCGGAAGGACTACCTGAGCCCCGCGGGGTTGATGCTGGGGTGGCCGTGAGTGTGCCACTCCACTCGCATCTGGGCAGCAGAATGAGACTCCAACTCAAAAAAAGAAGAAAAAAAGAAAAAGCATCAACTGAGCTGGGCCTTGAAGGAGGTATAAGCTGGCGAGGGCTGGCATCCCAGTTAGGGGTGATGGCACGCTCTAAGGCACAGGGGAAGCAAGATAAAGCATGGCACTCTGGAGAACCGATGGTCAAGTATAATCAAGTGTAACTGCAGCAAAGGGTAAAAGTCAAGGAGAACAGTATTAGTAGCTTGAGAGATGGGGAGGGATTGGATCACCAAGGGCCTTCTAAGCCATGCTAAGGAGTGTGAATTTGATCATAGAAGCTATGTTGAGCAATTGAAGGCTCTTACGCAGGGAGGGTAAAGATCATGATTTCATTTTATAATAAGACACTGGCAGCTGTGGAGAGGATGGATTGCAGTGGTGCGAGGAGAGAGGCTATGAGATCAGTTCGGAGGTCGTGACATTCTTCCAGTTGCTAAACGATACGGGTGGAAGTGATAGAAGTAGAATAGAGAGGAGAGGCAGGACCTAGAGATCACAGAGGTAGAATCAACAGGATTATATCACTAAGGAAGTCTGGAAACACCGAGAGAGGGATTAGAGCCGGACAACCCCCAGGTTATGATATGACCTAGGTGTCTGGTTAGATAGTACTTTAATTTACCAAAGTGTGGAATGCAGGAGGTTTAGGGGTGCGGTGGGGTGACGATGATTAATTTATTTTCAGACTAGTTGAATTTGAGACACTTGAGGTGTCCAGGAGGCAACTGAATGATCTAGAACTCAAAATAGAGATCTAGGCCAGAGATAGAAACAGAGCATATGGGTGGCGGCTGAATCCGTGGGTTGGATGAAGGTGCCCATAAAGAGTGTAGAGGAAGGGCAGCGCCCTGGGAAACAACCATGCTTAGGCATTGGAGGAAGAGTTACTCTCCCATGAGAGTAGGAAGGAAGAGCCAGAGAGATCAAAGGGAAACCAGGTGAATGTGGTGTCTTGGCACCAAAAGAAATGAGTGTTTTCACGAATGAGAGAGTGATTAAATACCGTAAACAAACAGGATAAGGACTAAAACGGGAATGCTAGATAAAACAGCAAGGGGGTCCTTGGATATGTCTTTAGGGCTGATGTCAGTGCAGTGGTGGGCAGAGACGTGCAGGGTGATAGTGAGCGTAGATGTCATTTCCTGCAGCTTGGCTAAGAAGGAGAAGAGAGAAGATGGGAACCAAAGAGAGAGCCAGTAGAAAGGAGTGTTGAAGAGAGTGAGAGCAAGAGCGAGAGCAAGAGAGAGAAAAGTTTAAAGAAGCAAAGGTCCCTGTGAAGGAAAGAGAGAATGGAATTCAAAAGGTGGGTGGGGGTACTAGTCTGGGAGGGAGGAGAGGTATCCTTTCCACAAGATAAGAGAAAAAGGGGGAAGCTTGCATATCTGAATGCTTATAAATTTTCAGGTTGCAGAAGAGGAATTTGAAGGCATTCTCACCTGATGGCTTCAAGTTTCTCAGTGAAACATGAGGCTAGATCATCTGTTGAAGGTGAAAAGAGAGATGGTGGGACAAGAGGGCTTACAAAGAAATGCTAACATTTAAGTAACCTCTCAGGGGACTGAGACGCACTGTGGAGGTTTTCTGGCAGCCTGAGGGCTTGGCTGAGGTTATGGGGTTTTAATCCAGGAGGCACCCACCATTTTCTCTGGGTGTGATCAGCAGCTTGGGTGTAGAATAGAAATGCCAAATGGCTACTTTCATTCAGACTGGTGATGAAACATTGGAGAGGATTGAGCATGGGAATTGAGGATAATGTTGAGACTGACCATAGTAAGAGATAACCAAAATAAAGAGTAAAATAGGTAAAGCCGGAAAGGGCCTGAAAATTGAGTGGAAGAGAGATTAGTCCCTATTGGGAATAAGTAAGGCTAAGAATGAGAAGAGGCCATGAAGAAGGATATGTCTCTAAGTCATCTTTGGGAAAGTTAAGAGTCTTAAGGTAGAGGGATGTGACCTGGCCTTTAGTGAAGTGTCCAAATCTCAATAGAGTGGGTTAGGAGGACAGCAGGCAGCACATGCTCAAAGGATATGACTGCATCTCTTTGTTCTCAAAGATGAATTCCATCAGAAATGATGCTGATGACTATCAATTAAGTGCCTACTGTTAGCAAAGCACTATATTAGACCTTATTCAAAATTTTTTCTGTGATCCCAGCACTTTGCGAGGTCAAGGCAGGAAGACTGCTTGAGAGCAGGAGTTAAAGACCAGCTTGGGCAATAGTGAGACCCTGTCTCTACAAAAATAAAAATAAATTAGCTGAATGTGGTGGCGCATGCCTATAGTCCCAGCTACTTGGGAGGCTGAGGCAGAAGGATTGTTTGAGCCCAGGAGTTCGAGGCCTCAGTGAGCCAAGGTCATGCCACTGCACTCCAGTCTAGGTGACAAAGAGACACCAGTCTCAAAAACAAAATAAAACAAACAAAAAACCCAGTGAAATGGATAAACAAATTGTGGTATATTCATACAAAGGAATACTGTTTAACAATGAGGACTTTAAAATGTTACAGACAGAAGAAAAAAATAAAAATGTTACAGACAATAACATGGATGAGTCTAACAAACATGAAGTTGAGTGAAAGAAGACAGACACCAAAAAAAACTCATACTGTATGAGCCTCTATATAGAAGTTTAAAAACAGACAAGACTAACCTATGGAGTTGAAAGTCAGGACAGGTTGGCTTTGGGGAGGAAGCGTGGCAGGGTGTTAGTGCTGACAGTGTTAGTGCTGACAGTGCTGTACTTCTTGTTCACTTTGTGATTATTTGTGAAACTCTAAACTTAACATTTTATGCACATTTCTGTGTGTACTTCATATTTCAGTAAAAACATGTATTAGGAAAAAAAAATCCAGGTCAGGTGCAGTGGCTTATGCCTGTAATCCCAGCACTTTGAAAGGCTGATACAAAAGGGTTGCTTGAGCCCGGAGGTTCAAGACCAACCTAACAACATAGGGAGAACTCATCTCTATAAAAGTAAAAATATATAAAAACTAGCTGGATGTGGTAGTGTGTGCCTGTAGTCCTAGCTACTTGGGAGGCTGAGGTAGAAGGATCATCTGAGCCAAGGAAGTTGGGGCTGTTGTGAGCCATGATCATGCCACTGACAGAGTAAGACTTCAACTAACAAAAAAAAAATCCATTATTGCCAAGCACAAATGAAACACAAAAAGGCATTAAAGAATAAAAAAAAAAAATGAGTATTATAAATGTTAAATGCTTGCCTGAGGCCACACAGCTGGTAAGTAGTCAAACTGGGAATTGGCCCCAGGTCCCACTGGTCTGGCTTGCAAATCCAGTGCCTGTCCCACCACATCAGCTGTCAGTTGTGTACTGGGAAAGGCCTTGCATACTCCCTCCTTCTCCTTGGGCATGGGTGGCCTTGGGGACAGAAGATCGATGCACTAGAGGTGAAAATCTACTGGATTTTCAAGTAGCTCTGGCAGTGGCCTGTGGTCTGACGACTGTTTGCATGCCAGATTCCTATCTGGAAGTGTTTTCATGTTCTCCCTACCCTCAACCAGGGAGCATTGAGCATTTTTCTTGTGATCTGAGGCTTAACCTCTGACTGTGGTCACAGCCTCCTAAGTTTCTCCTCCCTTCAGTCCAGCCCAGCTGTGGCCACCAGTGCTGTCCTCCCAGAGGACATTTGGCACATGTCAACCCCAAGAGGCCAGCCTCATCTTCCCTTCCCCACATTCGCCAATCTGATTGCATCTTTGCCCATCTCTGCTGCCTTTCCTCCTAATATGCTGCTGCTAGGGCTGACCCCTCAACTCCAGCTCATTCCATTCTCTCTTCCTCCCTTTCCTGGTGCCATCAAAGTTTCCCTCTCTACTGAATTATCCCCATCAGCCCAAGAACATGCTACAATATTCCCTGCCCTTTAAAAAATCCTCCGTTGATTCCATATTTACTTCTAGCCACCACCTTACTTTTTTGCTTCCCATTAGAATAAAATTGAGAAGAGACTAGTCTAGACTTTGTATCTCCAGTCCTTATCCACTGTTCTCCCTTTGAATTCACTCTTCACCACCGTGAAATCATTCTTGTCCAGGTTCCAATGGCTTCCATCTTACCAGTTACTATAGCTCAGTAAGAATGAACACAGTGGAGTACTTGCCCTTCCTTGAAGCCCTTTTTTCACTTGGTTTTGTGAAACCACTCTGAGCTTTCGCCCACCTATCAGTCCCTTCATTGGTCTCTTCTCCCCCGCCAAGGTCCAGATGTTGAGGGGCTCGGGCCTTGGCCCTTGGCTCTCGTCAGTCCACATTCATTCCCCACGTTGTCTCCTTCAGCTCATGGCTTTCAGTATCATTCATATATTGATGACTTCCAAATTAAATCTCCTGACTCACCTTTCCACTTAGCCCTAGGCTTACACATCCCCTGTCAACCCAGCATTTCCTCTTGGGGGTCTAATAAGCACGACAAACTTGTTCAGATCAGAATTCTGGAACTCCCCAAACCACTCCTCTTCTGCTTCCCATCCCAGTAAATAACATCAAATCCAGTCAACAGCTCAGGCAGGATTGGTCACTCCAACTCCTCTCTTCCCCCAATGCATCAGCCAGTACTGTCTGTGCAACCTTTAAAGGATTTCCTGATTCTTACCATTTCTCACCAAACCATCCTTGGCTCTTCCCAGAGGGACTGCCACACCATTCTGACTGGGCTCCCTTCTCTCACACTCTCACCCTCCTGTAGTCCATTCACGTGAAAACTGGCAGACTGAGCCTTTTAAAGATAAATCACATTGCATCTCTCCCCTGCTCAAAACCCTCCAATGACTTCTCATGGCACCTAGAATAAAAATCCAAACCCCACCCCAACACCCCATCCCCCACTGCCCTCAGAGGCCCTGCATCATCTGAACCTGCTTACCTCTGGTGCCTTATCTCCTGCAGCTCCCTCGGCTCACTCTGCTCTGGTTACACTGCCGGCTTTCCCTCTGACACATGAAACCTAAACCGCTCCCACCTCGGGGCCTTTGTGTTTGCTGTTCACTCTGCTCAGAGAGATTTTCCTCCCACGCCTTCCCATGGCTTTGATCCATTCCAGACTGTGCTCAAGTGTCATATCTTTGGTGGTGCAGACCCTGACCACCCTGTCAGAAATTGTCCCCTCAGTAATATGGTTGGTCATATACTTAAACGTCACTATTCTTCTTCATAATATCTATATGTTACATGTTATGGGTGATTGTGTTCTATATGGTCTACATATGAAGTGTATGTATTGTCTGTCTCACCCATTAGAAGGTAATCCCTATGAGGGCAAGTCCCCATCTATCTCATTCATGACTCTATCCTGGCATTTTGAAAGTGCCTATTATAACAGAAACTTACAATATAGTTTGGGAATTAATGATTTAATGGAGTCATCCTCTCTCCTTATAGACAAAAAGCATGATTTCTGAATCCTGTGTCTAAAAAGAATAAAGAGAATTGGAATGGGTGGAGCAGACAGGAATGAAAGCAAGGGAAGACACTGATGTCTGTGGTCTTTACTACTGGGTTTCCACTACTGTGGTGCTGTATGCAGATGTTTTTGTTTAAACCTCAGAACTCTCCTATGACTAGGTGTTGCAATGTCCATGTTTTGGATGGGGCCACTTAGACTCAGAGAGGTAGAGAGGCAAAGTAACTTCTTTGGGTCATACAGCCAGCAATCAGCAGAGCAGGACTTGAATCCAGGTCTAGTTGGCCTCTGAAAAGACTATTCTAAAAACTAGACTCAATACCTTTGGCTTCCAAGCTTCACCTGGAGCTTCTGCCCTGAAGAAGTTGTATCTTTCACCTGCCAGCCCTGCTGACTTGATCTGGAAGTAAGGGCTGTTGAAGTGGCAACCTGAAGGAGCCCATGGGTCATCTGCGAGGGAAGGCAGGTGAGGAGCAAAAGCGTGGAGAGTGTGGGAGCAGGAGGCCTGTCTATGCCTAGCTGCTTGAAAACAGCATCCTGCCAACCTGGCTTGTCCTTTCTGCAGAGGACCCCAGAGACAGTTGAAGCCAGATTCCCTCCAAGCAGCCTTGGCTTTTCTGAGCTCGTGCTGGAGTGTGGAAGGCTGCAGACAGAGAGAGTTGGCCAGTCTTGAAAGCTCCCCCTATCTCTCTTTACTCTGCCATTTTTTCAACCCAGCTCAGTTTGGACCCCTGAGCCTGGGGTTCAAAGAAATCAGGGCACTGAGGCCAGGAGGTAATGAAGTAAGTAATAAAATAAGCCTTGCCTCCTTACTTTTCTGCCTTCCCTTCTCTCTCTCCTCTTGTCATTCCATCACTTCCACTGACAGTGTTTTCTTTTCGCTTTTTGAGAAAGAAAGTAATGTGCTTTTTATTTGTTTGGTTTTTTGGAGTCAGGGTCTCGCTCTGTTGCCCAGGCTGGAGTGCAGTAGCATGATCATGGCTCACTGCAGCCTCAACCTGCTGGGCTCAGGCAATCCTACCTCAGCCTCCCAAGTAGCTGGGACTACAGGCACGTGCCACCATGGCCACCTAATTTTTTAAAACTTTTTTGTAGAACTGAGATCTCACTGCATTGCCCAGGCGGATCTCGAACTCCTAGGCTCAAGCAATCCTCCTGCCTTGGCCTCCCAAAATGCTGAGATTACAAGTGTGAGCCACCGTGCCAGAGCTAAAATAATGTTGATTTGGCATATATACAGAAACAAAGTCCCAAGAATTTAGAGTGAGGAAAGGAGGTCTTTCATGATGTGCTAACACTTTCAATACCTTATCCTATTTAATTCTCACAACAACCCTTCAAGGTTGATTTTATCATTCCCACTTGACAGGTAAAGTATAATTGAGTCTCAAGAAGCTATGTTAATGAGGTAGCATTGATAAAGCCTTTGGCACCAGAATGCACTCAATCAAGTTAATGGTCTCCCTTCCTTAGGTAACTTACCCCAGTTCACTAGATCAGTGAGGGGCAGAAGCAGAATTCAAACCTGAACCTATCTGATTCCAAACTCCCATGGGCTTTCTTCCTCACCTCACTGCCCAGATGCTAACAAGCCCTTGAGGGAACTGATACTCTGAATCCGGACCCCTTTCTTGCTGGTTCTACCGCAAGTCGTATAATAAATAAGAAAGGACCTGATCTGGAAAGCCCTATGCCCCATGGCTCAGGACATTCCTGTTTCAACTTGGCAGTCATACAAACATCAAAGCCTCTTCCCCCACCTCCCAGAAATGGTGCTTCTCCCTGCTGTGTGTGTACACATGTGCAGACTGTATGTCTTTCCTGGCATACTTGAGGCTTTTCACACTCTGGACCCAGCTGTGGATATGTTGACATTGTCTGACACAGATACTCCAGAGTCTCTTGGGGGAGAGAGAGATAGATTAGACCAGAGCTTTGCCTTCAACTTCCTGTCCCAGCCTGGGCACCATGAAGCACCAAGAATCCCTGAAGTCTCAAGCTTTCCATGATGCTGGTAGCAACCTCCCTTGGGTCAGTGGGACTCTTCACCATCTACATCCCCCGCTCGCTCTTGAGCTATTTTATTTTACAACCACACTTTGGCCCTCTCCCTCTGTCCTGCCTCTCTTACATTTTCCATCCAGCCGAGCTCTTATACCTGCTAAGAAGCAAGCTCTTATGGCACTAAGGAGAAGGCAAGCGAGCACCCAGGGGCTGCACTGAGGGTGGAAGCAGGCACTGCTGCCTCACTTACTCAAAATTCTTCCAAAAAATGGTTGAGTGGGGTCTTACTCTGTCACTCAGACTGGAGTGCAGTGGCACAATCATGGCTAACCGCAGCCTCGACTGCTTGGGCTCGAGTGATCCTTCTGCCGTGGCCTCCCGAGTAGCTGGACCACAGATGCCCACCACCACATGCTACTAATTTTTTAAATTTTTTAGAGATGAAATCTCACTATGTTGCCCAGGATGGTCTCAAGTTCCTGGGCTCAAGAAATCCTCTCACCTCAGTCTCCCAAAGTGCTAGGATTACAGGCATGAGCCACCATGCCCAGTCTTCAAATTAAATAGTATATATATACAGAAGAACACTTATAAGGCATGAGGAAGAGAATATTTAAAACAAACACCTGTGGGACCCATCACCTAGTTTAAGAAACAGCTGCTTTTACAAACTCTGGGTGGAGGCAGTTTCAAACACCAGAGAGAAATTATAAACTTGTCTAACCCTCTCTGGGTGCTTGCCTTTGCCTCCCCAGGTCAGCAGGCCCCTATCACCTCTCCTGCCCTCTCCACCCTGGCCTTCAGGGCTATTTTGGGTGTGTACCAGTCGGGGTTAATCTCCTTAAGCGATGAGCCATGCTGCCCAGTGCACTCCTGCTAGGGCCCAGCCCTCTGCAAAGGGCATTCTGAGGGTTAGTGCAGCCGGCCTCAGGCCTTCCTGGCATTGGCATTCCCATCCCTGCAGAGATACTATGGACACTGAGCCGTGAACTACAACTGGTGGGGGAGGGGGTGAACTAGGACTGGTGGGAGAGGGGGCTGCTGAGGCCGTGCAAGCAGTGGGAAGGGAAGGTCAGGAGGCTTAGGCCCAGCAGCCGCTGGCCAGCACAGTGCTTCAAGTTTGCTTCTCAAGTTTACCTCTAGGGAGAACCTTTCTCCAAGCCCCAGCTCAGCCATCCCCGCCCCTGGCTGAGTACAGGTGCTAATCCCCAGCCCCTGGTAACACCAGGGAGAAGGAAGGGGGAGGCAGACTGGATATTTTCTTTCCCACTTGGGAAGGAAAGAGAACAACATGAGTTGACCCGTTGGGATCCGGTTCCTGAAACCTGAGCCAAGGACAACAGTTTCACTGAACTGTTGGCTACGTACCTGCCCAGGGCTTTGTCTTCTACCTGGGCTGAAGGAGAGTTCCCAGAGGACAGGGTGGAGCTACACTGGCTGACAGGTCTGGCCCTTTAAAGAAAAGGAGAGAAGTTCTTCCAAGCCCCACCACCTGCCTCACCCTCACCCCTTGCTAATATTCATTCAACAAACCGTGCTGAAAGGCCTACTGTGTGCTGGACCCTGTATTAGCATTTGCCCTCCAGAATCATACAAGCTAATGAGGGAGACAGCCAAGAAAGTAGACAATTACAAAAAGTGATGTCCTGTGGGGGTTGGTATGACATGGTCTCAGAGTGCTCAGACAAGGTACACAACTTTGCTTAGGGGTCAGGGAAGACCACCTGGAGGAAGTGGTGCCTGAAACAGAAACAACAAATAGGAGTTTACCTGGAAGAGATATGGGGGATGTGGACTATTCACAAAGGAGGTAGTAAACACCCACAAGTCCCTGAAGTATTCCATCCCACTGAGGGGGAAGCAGTTCCTTCCACAGTCTAGATATACTTAGCATAATAGCCAGAGAATGAATCTTGGGGCTGTCCCTCCCCAGGGAAAGCCAGAGCTTAGGACCCAAACTGCGACGTCCTTCAACACTTGGTTTCTTGATCTCATTATGAAACATTTCAAAATAGATACAAAAGTAGAGAAAATAATATAATGAACGCCCATGGAGACCCAGTAAACAATTATCCACTGGTGGCCAATCTTGTTTCATCTAGACTCCTGCCCAGAATATTTTAAAGCAGATTCTCAAATCCGATGAATTTTTCTCATAAATATTTCTAAAAGATCCACAATATCATCATCACACACAAAATAAATTAACAAAATTCCTGAACACCATCCATGATGTAGCCAGGATCAACTTTTCCTAGCCACACTTGGTTTTAACAGTTTTCCTCCACACAAGGGTAGGGAGACGGGCATCCAGCCAGCTTATATTACATCAGCCACTGCTGCTATGACAACACACGAATGCATGGTCATTGCTCTGGAACACGCTCTGGTGGTTCCGTGTGTGTGTTTTGTGACTAATTAGATTATAAATTCCTCAGGGCAGGGGCTGCATTCCTGCCCTTTCTGCACCCTATCATGGCAGAGAAGAGGAAGCACAGAACTCAGAGTCAGGCAGGCCACTTACTAGCTGTGCAACCTTGGGACAGTTATTCAACCACTCTGAGATAACGGGGATAAAAATACCTATCTCCCAAGATCTGTGAGTCTCAAATAAAAGGACAATGTGTTTGTCATGCAGAAGATTCCTAGTAAATGCTCATCTTGCTGTTCTTCCTCAAGTTGAGTGAACTAGGCTCACACTGTCTGTTTTGATGCCTTCTAGGTCCTCACACGGAGTGAAGGCCACCGTCAGTAAGGGCTGCTGCCAGTCCAGCAGCTTGGAGCCGACCCACCAGTCAGTGTTGTGGCATTAGTGCTTGCCACCCTGTGCACGCAGAGTTTGCTTGTTTACTCTGGCCACTAATTGAACTGACAGGTGTGGTTTGCACAGTTCTCGAGGATGGGCAAAAAGGAGGGGTGAGGCAGGGATAGAGATTTGCTTTCGGCTCACTTCACCAGTTTCTGGGTTCCTTGACCCAAATAAATTAACAATGTCACAGCTGTCATTTGCTGAGTGTTTATTATATGCCAGGCTCTGTGCTTTGCTATATTAGCCCTTTTAATTTTCACAACCATCCTGCAAGATGGGTACAACTCTCCTCATTTTGCAGATGAAGAAACAGAGACTCAGGATAGGTAATTTGTGAGTTATTTAGTTATACAGATTATAGGAGACACTGGTGCACAACCAGGTTTTTCAGATACTTGAATCCAAGCTCTTTTCTGCACACTCACTATTTTGCTAATGGTGCTAAAGCAGTTGCTTTTGGGGGTTCGTTTCCATTCAACCCAGATTCACAGAGATGACTTCTGCCCAAGCTCAGTATGCACCCTGAACTCCAGCCAGCCATCATGCCAGTGTATGCCCTTGTGCTGGCTGAGGAAGAGTGAATGATTGGAAAAGCCTATCTTCACAAGGGGAAGATGGACCCAAAGGCATCTCCTTATACCAAGAATGTACACACAGGCACACACCACCCTTTATTCCATGTCTCAGGCTCTGTCTGCAGAAATCAGCGTGTACCTGGCAGAGGTAAGGGAGATGGGGTGGGGGAGGAGAGGCTTGCCATGGCACTAACTGGCTGAGGGAAAAGTCTATGAGAATGACATTTCCAGGAACATGAGTGTCCCTCACACTGTGTGGGGCCTAGACATCGTACTTGCGATGAAGAGTGTTTTGTTTGACTTCAGTCTCCAAAGTATCTTTCTGAGCACCAGAAGCCACTGGCCACAAGACAGTCAGGAACTGGGTACAAGGAAGAGCAGAGCCAACGATTTCCAGGCATGCCATAGCCTTTGCCTGCAGTTCATTTATTTCTGTATGCTTCCTGGTAGCCGTCTTGGGGTACCAGGCCTCACAGTAAGTCCTATCATTTTTTTTCTGTAAATGTTTTAGTACTTATTCATCATGATCATAGCTGCATCAAGGGTAACCACCCTGCACATAGGCTAATGCATTCCTGAGCCTCCTGGCTTTCCTCCCTCTCCCCACTTCTTGGCAAAACCTTGAACACAGGCCCAGGGGGCAGTAGAGACAGAGGCAGATTTCCAGCTCCTCTGCTCACTTGACCTGGCCCCCTTCTCTCTTCCTTCCTACTTTCCCATCCCGACTATAGTCGAGGAGTCAGGGCTGCATCCATGAACATGCCCTGCGATTAGCAATTGTGATTAGCAATTGCATACCCAGCCAGACATTCCACAGAAGTTTTAGATAATAATATTTCCTTTCTCAGTTCCTCTCTGAGAATGAATGTGTCATCTGAAGTTCTGTGCCTCAGTTTCCATAGAAGTAAAACAAAGAAGAATGAGACTGGGCTTTCTTGCAAGAATTCACAGGAGACGTGGCTGGGTAGAAGAGAACTAGTACAAAGACTTAGAACAGTTTTCCAACTCAACACTCTTCCCCATGGACGAAGGGATCCTACAAAGTCATTCCCAATTGGAGCCCACTCTAGTTTGTTCAAAGAAAACTCACATATGAACACAATAATGGAAAAAAGAAAATCATTCCTCCATGCCAACCCAGGAAAACAGAAAGCTTAAGCCCATCCTAGATGTGGGTAGATCTCCCTCCTCTATGAATACTTTCATCCCCTGGCAAAGCGGGCTTGCCAGCTTGTAAAAGGGTTAGTTACCAAAAAGAGGAGATGCTTGCTCAAGAGTCTTCTCTAGAGAGTGCAAAACAAAAACAAAAACAAACAAAACCCTCAACCAACCAACCAACAAAAGAACTACCTTCCCTGGGAGTAAAACAGAAGTTATCGTGTCTTTAAGATACATTTTCCCACAGATCATGCCCCTGTCTCCCATTGCTTTGGGAAGCCCATCTGCCCCAAGCCTCCTCAAAGAATCCATGTGCTATGAGATGCCCATAGGGCTAGGAGGCTTAAAAATAAGTCTTTCTCCCATGAGGAGGGCTTAGCTTTCTCTTCTTGGGTGACTGACAGAAGACTTCAAATATCATTCTATCTTTTTGCTCCTCCTCACAATAGGATGGGACAAGCATGAAGAAAACAAAAGGTATTGAGGCATCAGGATGGAGTCAACTTGACAACGAACTCTTCAAGGACACCTTCCAGTTCCCAGTCTACCAGTAGCCCTATTTGATTTTGTGGTCTGTTGTGTTCCTCTAACATATCCAACTGTTTCTTATAAAACAAAAATTAGGGGTAAGAGTTTCACAGTGCTAGTTCAGTAGATAATAATCAGTTTTGAAGCATGAGATCCTTTGCCAACAAGAATGTTTCTTCTAGGGAAAGAAGCATCCTAGTCACGAGCCGGGGTCTCCAGCCTCCCTCCCCTCCCTCCTTCCCTCGGGGTTGTGGTGCTCACTCACGTCCATGGACATCTCCCTCTGGATAAGTTTCTTGGTCTCCTTTTCACAGAAGTTGAGCATGGCTTCCCGGTTGTACACGCCTGTGGACTGTTTCTCTGTCTGGTTTCTCTGCCGCAGCCCCACGGGGACGCTCCCATCTGGGTCTACCACGTCCAGCTCCTTCTCCAGTTCCTCCATTTCCTCAGGAGACAGGGTCTCCAGCAGGCTGTCGATGTCGGGGTCTTCACTCACCTGCCGGTGATACTTGGCTACCATGGACATCTTGGCAAAGTGGGCTGCAACTCTTGCAGGGGCTATGGGACTCCTTGTGGGCAAGGAAGGGAGGGGGGGAGCTAATCTGGATGGAGCAGAGTGGGCTTGAGAGCAAACCCCCAGCGGGTTGAGGACTGCAGCTCCTTGGCCCTGCTGTGCTGCAGATGCTGAAGTGTTAACTGGATACAGCAGCCTCCACGCAGCCTAGGGCTAGTGGACCCTGGCTGGTCTAACCAGCGGCCAATAAGACCCAACAACTGGCCGGCCCCGAGAGGAGAAGCCAATCCCCAAGCTGGGGGCGGGCCTGCTCTGCTGTCAGAGCTGTTTGAAACTTGAGGACATTCCAGGGAATCTTGGAGCGCTGCGTGACCAAATTTAGTACAGAGCAGTTTAGCCTTTTAAAGACAAGGGGCCACGCAATGAGAAAAAGATACAAAAATGCAGAGGCTAGCAGAAGCGGGTCACAGCCACACAGAGCCAGCCAGGCAGGGAAGAGGCCATGGGGGTTCGTGAGCTGACCAGTCTGAGGCATGTCCCGACACATACTTTACTTCTCCATCACTGGAGAGATGTCGCCGTGGTCAGTGTGTGGCTCACTGACTTCTTTCTACTGTATTTGGTAGAGTACTGGGGGATTCCCAGGCATTTACAGCCCCAGGAAAAATACACAATTTAAGATGAGGGCTGGTACTCCTGAAACCACCCACCTTCCTGCTCACATCTGCCAAAGAAAACCTGAATGCCGAGCATCAGAGGCTCCTGCCTCTTTTGGCCACTTCTTAGAGCAAGAGAGCGAGAGTGAGAGCGAGAGAGAAAGCACTAGAGAGAGAGAAAGCACTAGAGAGAGAGAAAACCTGCTCACTTGTACCAAAACTGAAAACTGGCAGGCTGTTTGCAGAAAAGAATAGGAAGAAGTCAAGAAGCTTTTGAGAAGGGGGTTCAAATGTCCCCCAGTTCTCATCTGCTTCTTTCTCTGTTGGGGCATCTGCAGACAGACCACCAGAGGAGGAGCTGGCAAGTCGTTTTCCACATGTAAATCCAGAGCACCATTCAGCATGTCTTCAGGGAAACACACTCAGGGCTGTTGGGAGAGATACTATTGCAACAGGTCTGGCATGTTTCGTAGAAGGGCTTTCCACTGCTCATCCATCATGCTGCCCTGCACAAGCCACAGAGACATTCAATCTCCTGCCCCCCTCCCTCCTGCCACAAAATCCCTTCTAGAAGCCCTGGTGTAACCCATCGGGGTAGATGCTTCGATCTTTCCTGGCGTCTTTCCATCCTAAGCCAGAGAGAGACAGTCACTTGATCAGCATTTTCTGAGTCCAGGGATCAGCTAGGACTAAAACTTGACTGTTGGTATTTAATGTCCTCTCGTCCAGGTTTAGGTGAAGGCTGAGGTGGGGAACAGCACTCACTGGTGGGACTGGAGGACAGAAGTGGGGCAGGCAGATCCAAGAGGAAGAGTGGAAGAAGGGCTTAAAGAAGCCCAAGAGTTGTTAAATTAAGAGTCAGAAGTCAGACCTGGCTCGGTGGCTCAGCCTGTAATCCCAGCACTTTGTGAGGCTGAGGCGAGTGGATTGCCTGAGCCCGCGGGTTCAAGACCCACCCGGGCAACTTGGTGAGACCTCATCTCTACAATAAATTAAAAATTAGCTGGGCATGGTAGCACGCACCTGTAGTTCTGGCTACTTGGAAGGCTGAGGCGGAAGGATCGCCGGAGCCCAGCAGATCGAGGCTGCGGTGGCCAGGAGCATGCCACTGTACTCCAGTCTGGGCGATAGAGTTAGACTTCAACTCAAAAAACAACAACAAAAAAGAGTCAGAAGTCAATTTGTTGGTCAGTCAGTAGACATATATTTATTGAGTGCCTATCATGTCAAGCATTGTTCTAAGAGGAAGGGATGTAACTTAAGATACAAAATCATGCTGGGTACAATGGCTCATGCCTGTTATCCCAGCAATTTAGGAGTCCAAAGCAGGACTGCATGAGCCCAGGAGTTCAAGACCAGTCTGGGCAACACGGCATGACCCTCTGTCTAAAGAAAAATTAAATTAAAATTTTTTTTAAATTAAAAAAAAAAAGTGGCTTTTTGGAACTTATATTCTATCAGCGAAGACAGTTATTAAGCAAATCATTTCAAATAATCTGTTTAATAATTAAAAGTCTGCGAAAGGCCTTAAAAGAGAAGTACAGGGGCTGGGGAAAATACAACAGGGGAGGCTGGATAGCAGACTGGTTTAACAGTTAAGAGCTTGGGTCCTTGAGGACAAAAGCCCTGTGTTAGGTCCTGGTGTTGCTGCTTGCTGGCCATGTGACTCCGATCAAGCTCTCTTCTCTGAGACTTGGCTTCACCATCTGCAAAATAAGGACAACAGTTGTAACTACTTGGTAGGATTGTTGTGAACATTAAATTAGGCCACACAGACAAAAGCATTTAGTTGGTATACCTGATACATGGTAAACACAATTGTAGCAAATAATGTAACTGTTTATTTACTCTTGCTCTGAGTTCTTTTCTCCTTTCTCTGCATCTCACTCCTTTTCTCATATCTTTCTCCCTTTCCTTCAACAGTAACCACTCTTAACACACACACACACACTTATGTTCTCACCTGGTTCTCATTTATTCATTCATTCAAGCATCTATTTAGATACTACTAAAGATATATAGCACCCTACGAGGCACTATGAGGTGAGGGATACAAAAATAATTATAACAGCCGGGCTCGGTGGCTCAGCCTGTAATCCCACACCTTGGGAGGCTGAGGTGAGTGAATTTCCTGAGCCCGTGGGTTCGAGACCCACCCGGGCAAGCAAGACCTCATCTCTACAATAAATCAAAAAATTAGCTGGGCGTGGTAACGCACGCCTGTAATTCCAGCTACTTGGAAGGCTGAGGCGGAAGGATCGCCGGAGCCCAGCAGGTCGAGGCTGCGGTGGCCGGGAGCGGCCACTGCACTCCAGCCTGGGTGACAGAGTGATACTCCAACTCAAAAAAAAAAAAAAAATTATAACATTGTTATTCTCTTAAAAATACATAATTTATCACGTTAAGAAATAATTACAATCTAAGGCAAAAAACAGTGAAGAGCCTAACAGAAAACACATTAATTTGGAAGGAGAAGTCAGGGTGGGCATCCCAGAAGGCATAACAAAGGGCCTGAGCTAGACTAAAGTGACTTTTAGTTAGAGATGTTACGTGGACATGGCAGTCCCTGCACCCACTCCCTCCCCCTACACTCCCTCAAGTCATTTACTCTTCACTTGTCAATGTTGCCCAGAAAAAGTGCCATCTTCTGGAGTCCCTGGCTCTGGAGCCAGCCTCTAATCCTCCAGTCAGCTGAAGTTCTCTTTCCAGCTTCTAAGGAGCCTCTCTCAGGCTTTTTGCCAAAAAATATTCACTGCTCCCTGAGGAGGAGTCAGGGCCTGAGGTAAATAACTACCTTTTGCCCCAGGGTCAACCCCTGTACCATCTGGTTTCAGTGGCCTTCTCTCCTGCACCAAGTGGCCTCTACTCTAGAATATTCAAAAAATAAGTCCACAACTTCCAAACTTAAAGGCCAAGACTCATGGCCTCCAAACCAAAGGTTTCTACACATAAACCCCTGTATCTTCTCCGTGTCAGGGCCACTGACGTCAAGTAGCTGGCTCTCCTGCCGTGACTCAACTTTTACTCCGAGAGCGCTCACAGACTCCGAAAGGTTCCCAATGAAAGGCATCACAGTTGGAGCTGGAGGATGTGGAACCCAGAGCCCAGGAAGTCCAGCCACCACCAGCCCCTGCAATCCACTCTGTAGGGGGCGATGGCTGTCCAAGCACAGAATCCACTTCTACCTGAAGCAAATTCATCCCCCTATCAGGGGATTCTGGCTTGGCCTATTCCCCAGAGAAAAACAAGCACTGCTGTGGCTAGAGGGATGGGGGGAGAAAAGAAGGAAAAGGCACCCCAAACTCCAATCAAAATATGTGATGCAGGGTAAAGAGTCCAGTGTCAGGGTAAGAATCCAGAACCAATTCAACTAATGTTTACATGCTTGAATGACCCCAGAAAGTCACATTTTCAGGAATGCAGGGTGGCAGTATAGTATAGCAGATAAGACTACAGGCTCTGGAGTCAAATGACATGGGCTCAAATCTGAGATGTGTGACCTTGGATAAGTTATTTAACCTCTCTGGGCCTTAGGAAATGGAAAATTAGGACAGTAAAAGTATCTATAGCTGGGCACAGTGGTGCACACCTGTATTCCCAGCATTTTGAGAGATTGAGATGGAAGGATTGCTTGAACCCAGACGTTTGAATCCAGCCTGGACCACATAGTGAGACACCCTCCCCTTTTTATTTTACAGACTGTGATCATTTATTTCAGTATGTTTATGCAGAGAAAACCAGACAAATTGATATTACTGAGAAAAATGCTTATCTAAATGTAGATCGTTGCCTTTCCAGGATCTATGAGTTTCTGTGCCTAAAATCTTTCAGTCAAATCCTAGATGTCAGGGTTGCTAAGTGATATACATCCTTTCACACCTTCTAGTGGGTGGAACCTGCAGGGAGGAAGTGTCTGTGGGTGTCACCATGGGGTGCCAGAGAAAGACAGCTGTCCTTGGCTTCTGGTCCATAATGTTTGTCAGCTTAATTATATAAGATATTACAAAGGATACAGATGAAAAGATGCGTTGGATGAGGCACAGGAATGGGCACAGTGCTTCCATGCCCTTTCCAGGCATGCCACCCTCACGTGTTCAGCTATCAGAAGCTCTGAGAACTCATCTTGTAAGAAAATAATATATCTAAAGAAAAAAAAAAACACCTAACTTACGGAGTTGTGAAATTATTAAGTATATTAAATAAGATCACGCATGCAAAGTGTTTAACAGCTTCAGACATGTTGTAAGCACTTGATAATGCTTGCTATATAGCTATTTATAGACATATAGTTTACATATATATATAATTACAAATATATGCATGTAAAGATCAATAGAGGTCCTGATACAGAATGACTAAGACTACAAAAGAGAGGCATTTTCACACAGGTTCTCTTCTTCTAGGGGATGCTGACAGTTTCCCTGAAAGAAAGCAGCAGGCTTTTGTCTCTGGAAGCAAGCTACTGGCCTGGCCCATACTCCTGAGATGAGCAGAAACAGGCAGAGGAGAGCTGAAGACAGAACATAGGCCAGATCACTGTCTTCCTGAAAGGAGAGCAAAGAAGGAAAAAGAGACAGAAAAGACTCAAAAGATTGCCTCCCTCAGCCGGGCGCGGTTGCTCAAGCCCACAATCTCAGCACTTTCGGAGGCTGAGGCGAGAGGATTGCCTGAGCCCGCAGGTTCGAGACCAGCCTGGGCAACATGGTGAGACCTTGTCTCTACAATTAAAAAAAAAAAAAATTAGCTGCCTCCCTTACCTCCACCCCAACCAGGCTAAAGCCCCCAGCCCACTAAAGCAGCCTCAGTCACAGACTAGAACCCCAAACCCAACAGGAGGCTGTAGTACAAGCCTTCCTTATTCATGCCAACCCGAGTTTCTCCGTGACATAGACCAGGCAGGACTGGGGGTTTGGAGCCACATACATGGCCTTTAATCTCCTGGTGGATGGAGCTCTTTTTTGTTTTTGCTTTTGTTTTGTTTTTTGAGCCAGAATTTCACTCTGTTGTCCAGGCTGGAGTGCAGTGGCACACTCACAGCCACCACAGCCTCAACCTGCTGGGCTCAGGTGACCCCTTCGCCTCAGCCTCCCAAGTAGCTGGAACCACAGGCATGCACCACCATGCCCGACTAATTTTTTTTTTTTAAGTTTATTGTAGAGACAAGAACTCGCCAAGTTGCCCAGGCTGGTCTCAAACCCCTGTACTCAGGCAATTCTCTCGTCTCCACTTCCCAAAGTGCTGGGATTATAGGTGCGAGCCACCGTGCCTGGTGGATGGAGCTCTTTAGGCCCCAACAGCCTCTGGATCAATGAAGCTCAATTTACTGAGGTCTAGGAATCTCTAAGTTAGCATGTACTGAGTAATCAGGAGGGGCAGATTCTGAAAATGTTCATTCCCACAAGTACCTGGATCACAAGGGGTGCCAGCATTAATTAGTCCCATACTGGGCACATTAACTTTTAATAAACTATTCCCTGGTGTATTGAATCACCATTTCAAACTCCTCTCATCTTTATGGTGAGTTTTCTCTCAAGAACCGCCACTGCTTTCTTCTACCATGGCTTCATACCACTGGCCATTTTTTTTTTTTTTTGAGTTGGAGTCTCTGTCGCCCAGAGTGGAGTGCAGTGGCAGCTCCTGGCCACCACAGCCTTGACCTGCTGGACTCAGGTGATCCTTCCCTCTCAGCCTTCCAAGTAGCTGGAACTACAGGCGTGCGCTACCACGCCCAGCTAATTTTTCTTGATTTACTGTAGAGATGAGGTCTCGCCAAGTTGTCCAGGTGGGTCTCGAACCCTGGGGCTCAGGCAATCCACTCACCTCAGCCTCCCAAGGTGCGGGATTCTAGGCTGAGCCACCGAGCCCGGCTATCACTGACCATTTACTCAGTGAGGGCTACCATTGTCCCTCAGACTCAGACTTCTTTATGACTTTTTTTTTTTTGAGACAGGGTCTCACTCTGTCACTCAGGCTAGAGTGTAGTGACACAATCCAGATCACTACAAACTTGAATTCTTGGGCTCAAGTGATTCTCCTACCTCAGTCCCTCCGTCCCACAGTAGCTGAGACTACAGGTATGTGCCACAACACCTAGCTAATTTTTTTCATTTTTTGTAGAGATAAGATCTCACTATATTGCCCAGGCTAGTCTTGAACTCCTGGGTTCCAGCAACCCTCCCACCTCAGTCTCCCAAAGTGCTGGGATTACAGGTATGATCCACTGTGCTGGCCTTCTTTAAGTCTCAACAGGTGAAGCTGGGCTCAGTGGCTCAGCCTGTAGTCCCAGCGCTTTGGGAGGCTGAGGTGAGTGGATTGCCTGA
>CAUYQG010230656.1:0-10380 GCA_963574415.1 Tarsius wallacei
GGGAGCTGGCAACATCAAAAGCGCCCTCACCGCTCCTCACCTGCCAGGCTTGCAGCAGCGCTGCGGGTCTGACGGCCAGCCCGAAGGTGTGCGTCTACCTGGGCTGCCGCCCCGCGCCCTGGCTGCGACGCGTGGGCCGCAGGCATACCTGGGCCCGCGAGGTGAGGGGCGCTGGTGGGAGACTCTGCTCCTGAAGGCACATAGGGGACGGGCCTGCCTTTGGGTTAAAAAGAAAAAAAAAAAAGACCCCCCCCCCCAAACGGATTTCTCTAATTTTCCCATGCCACTCTCCCTTCTAGGATCTTCAAAGACAAGTTTAAAAGTTTCTCTGCTTATCACTTCGCAATGATGTATCGATAAGAGCAAAAAGGGACGAAGACCACGACAGAGAACACATCTAACCCCCTGTCTGGAAGTAGGCATGAGCACGTTATGTATTCTCAACAGGGGCAATATCGCCCCCAAGGGGGTGAAATTGATTCTGGGGCGGGGGAATTCTTAGATGTAACAACCGTTTATAGCCCTCTAAAGGGCTACAGTACATCAACGGATGCACAATATATCTGCCCTAATGCAGTTTCATGGGAAGGGACACACTTAGAAATAAAATAGCTACCACGGCTCTTTGGGGTCATAGTAAAACAAATACAAATAAAAACCCTGATGGACACTGGTGTATGCAAACTTCTTAAAAGGAGCAGAAATTTTATTTCATACGAATTGTGTATTAACCAGAAGTTAACTCAAGCATATGTACTGCGCACTTTTATTTTGCGTGTAATACATCTCTATAGCTTTGATGCCTCCAAATCTTACATTTATTGTTGTTTGATTAAGCTTGTCATACTGAGGGGGGAGAAGATCCACATATTTTAACTGAAAGGCTTGAATATATTTTACTGCTTACCTGACAGTTTGTCCATAAGCTCAGAACTTATAATTTCTTTTTTTTTTTTTTTGCAAAGAAAGTCAAATCACTTTTCCTAGTTTTCTGCTTGCTTGTGCAATATTGCAAGTTCTAAACTCAGAATTTTAATAATAATCTGGTAGATCTACATGTTTTACTAATACAACTTATCCTATCCATTCAAACTTTGTACTGCATGCTGTTTTTTTTTCTAGGCTTATATGTTTAGGTACTAATTTCAAATGATAAACAACATATAAGGAGAGGAGTTATAGAAAAAAATTGCCCTGACATTTAAATATGATTGTTTTATAATGCTCATTAATTTAAATTCAAGGATTTTGTTTTCATTTTGAACTCAACTTCCAAGATAAATACATAAAATTTTAATTTAACAAAGTGTGTAAATATTTAGGAATACAGCAAAATAATGAGAAAATTTTGCCTTTCTGTATTATGTCTTTAAAATATAATAATGCCATATTTTTGCCCCATTATAATGACAAGGAATGTTTGAAAACCAAGAGCCAATTCCAGTTTGGACTGAATAAACCGGAAACCTCTCTAGGCCTGCCTGTCGCGCAACTAGCTGCCATGTTTCCGAGCACCATAACCATTTAGAATTTATTCTTCACTGACCTTGACAAGGAGGTTTTAGAGACTTTGCCTGAGAAAAAACTATATATATATGGAGCCATGTCTTCTCTTTTCCAATGTATTTGGTCTAATGTGTTCAGAAAGAAATTCGGTAGAGTGACAGTCCCAGCAAAAGGACCTGTGACATTTCAGGACTTCCTTTTCATTGACATCCAATACCAATTCATGCTGCACAAGCAGGTTGGCCTAGCCTAGCATTCAGCCCACAGTGAGCAATCAATAAACATTGTTGACTGACCTCACCGGTGCACCCAACACATCAACCTATGGACTCTGCAGCCTCATTACAGAATCATCTTGGGGGACTTGCCATTTTGAAAGTTTTACAAATATTTTTAATACAATGAGTGAGTGAATGAAGTAGCTTATAATTATGAGTCCATTGCCAGAATTCCCAGTCCCTAATCCTTCCAAACTTGCAGAGCACACACGTCTCTGTTTCCAATGATGCCCATGTCCCATGGCTCAAGCCACTTAGCAGAGATCTCACCACTTTATGCAGAATAGAAATAATGGACATGTAGAAATGTGTGCAATATAAATGGCTTGAAATATATATTCGACAGTATTGCCTGAACTCTAGTCCACTAGCTGTCAAAAAGCTGTACATAATTACGCTCATTAAGAAAAATAGGCATATATTCAATTACTTTCCTGCTGCCAATGCAGGAACAAAATAGTTTCTTCTTTTACTATATCAAATATCTTAGTTTATGCCATGCATGTTAAGGTTTACCACTCCTTGAGGCTTGTAACTGCAACATTTTTGAGCTATCTGGAGGATTATAATTGAGTGCACACATCAATTATGGATTGGATTCAGCATTTTCAGATAACTTCCCAAATCACAAAGACAGCACAGTGGTCTCCAGGCATTTTCAGGCCAGTTTGATTACAGGTGTAGTACACACAGCCTTGTTAGTTCTTCGTGATGAGGGCTTCCTTTCCCTGCTGGGTTTCTGGGAGAAAAACTGACCATTGCTTTTCACTAACAATTTCATCCTGCTCCCCAGAGATGCCTTAATGAGCCCCTCGGACATGGCCAAAGGCAATCTTGTTCTCTGGGCCAGTGAGGTGAAAAGCCAAAGCTTAACCTACCAGGCAAGCAATAATTAATAAGATGTCTTTGATTCATCTCAATTCATTAACAAAGTTACAAGTTTGGAGGCCTTAAGGAACACAGTGTTCCTGTGTCATTTCATTTACAAGTATTGAATGAAACACCCATGCCAAGGTGTGTTAGAAAAAATTAACTTACAAAGAAAATAAATGAGTGTGGAATACTAATTGGGAGAGAGCAACTGACAGATACTGCAAAAGATTGATTTTAGGGAAAATGGAGAAATCTGTTTTCTGTTTATTTTAAGGACAGGAAATGAATACTGATTAGAAATGTATAGGCAGTTGCGTCGTGCAGCATTTGGTAATGTTTTCACTGGATATTTGATTTGTCTAAGTTTTATCCCAGATTTCAGATTGTATGCCAGTTATCAGAGTTAGTTTTTGGTCTAATAGTTAGTTGGACTTCCTTGGATACATGGCTCTTAAATTGTGAGCATTTGCCATGCCTTCCTGTGGAAAAATAATTCAAGCACAAATGTCGCATTGCCACAGAAAGAAATGCCTCCTTTGAGTAGGCAAAATAAGTCTGAGATGAGGTGATTCAATTTCTGTTGGCTTATTTTTTTCCTAAGAACATCCTGTGACTGTGTTAAGAACTATTACCCATGTGGGTTGGTAGGAATCTTGAAGTGATGTATTAGTATTCCTTGAATGTGTTGTCTGGATATCTATCGATCGATCGATCGATGGATCGATAGATATTTCCTCTGTCTGGGATAAAAGCAAAAACAAAACAAAATCATATTCCTAAATAAGAAAGGTTAGTTTTAAGAGAGTATATCAGAATGCAGCCCCCTAGAGAAAGAGAGTGAGTATCAGTCACTGTGGGTGTACAGCTTAATAGCTGTTCCTTAGTGTGGCCATTCCGTTTAAGTAGGGAAGGACAAATCTCAGTTGTGACGATCCAGCCTTGCGAGGGGCCTGTCTCCACAGTGAATAAGGTGACCGTGGAATCAGCTTGAGGCTGGCATAGAGACTATGACAGACTCAAGATGACTCCCTCATCAGTTTTGCTGGGGCCGCTACATGATAGGCTCTGTGAAGAAATTTAGCGACTAGTATGCAGCATCTCCTGGAGCTGTCTACAGTGTATTTGGGCTGGAAATGTATGTGGGAATCTTGGAAATGTACTGCAGTAGTGGGGTTGTAGTGACATCTAAAGGCAGACTCTTCAACTTGTGCTGCATTTTTGTGTTTTTTTTTTTTTTTGAGTTGGAGTCTCACTGTGTCGCCCAGGCTGAAGTGTAGTGGCATCGTGCTCATGGCTCCTGCAGCCTCGATCTGCCGGGCTCAGGCGAGCCTTCCACCTCAGCCTTCCAAGTAGCTGGAACTACAGACGCGCACCACCACGCCTGGCTAATTTTTTTTTTTATTATTGTGGAGATGAAGTCTCAAAAAGTTGCCCAGTCTGGTCTCAAACCCCTGGGCTCAGGCAATCCTTTGTGCTGCGTTTCTAAAAGCTTGCTCCTTTTTACAAATGTTCCTAATGATAACTTCTGACTAAAATCTGTACAAAGCAGTCTCACCTCGGGTCTTCTCTTTTTTCAGTCTGTATCTTTGAGAGTGGGAACTTTCTTGCCATCTGTGAATGCCTCTCTGTGTACAACATTCTGTCACTTCTATCACTACTACTTCGGAAACTTATACCCTGAACGATTCTTTGCCCACATGTCTTGAAGCCAAACGAGGTTAATATATGTAAACCACACCTTGGGTGAGAAACTCCACTGCCATCGTGCCAAGCCTCTGCCTCGGTGGCAATTACACAGCTGGCTGCCTATGTAATTCTCCTTCTACATTCCTGGAGCGAACAATAGGGTCCAGAGGATGTGTGAGTTTCCTCTAAGGGGCAGGCATTGGCCAAGCCACCTGCTGCTCTCCTGAATTGGATCAGACTGTCTTGGCAATTGACATAAGACAATGCGTGCTTTTAATGTTCAGAGCCCACATTTGAACTATGCTCTGTTTCTTCTTCTGTAAATAAAATGACCTCTTCCATTAGCTTTCTCACATCACTCAATTCCATAGGCTTCTTTCCCCTGCATTCTCACTAGAGGCAGAGACTTTTTACCTTGCCACCACCACCTCCTCCGCATGCATTCTGGCCGTGGACACTTCAGTTTGTCCCTCTCATTTCAGATGAGCCCCTCTGCCTCTTGGTGTGCAGCTCAGTGAGCCTAAATGGTCTCATGCTTTGATTTGCTTTCGCTACTCTTAAACAATCAGATGCATCCCCTTGGTAAATTTGGACCAGGGCAAGAAAAGAAGAGCACGAACACAAGGCAACAGGGTATTTTGCATGCAGGTGACTCCCAACAATAGCAGAACCTGAATGTGTGTTCTTAGCTCTCCATTGAAGGGATGGGAGTCTTTCTTTTCTTTTTCTTCTGCTTTCTTTTAATGGCCTTGATGAAAGACCTATAAAGTTGAACTGAATAGTTGGAAGATAATAACTCTAGTGGTAAAGATCCCTGCATAGGTCTACCACCCTGCCCCTGGCAGTAATCCTGGCTTTGGGGATCTGAAATTTCCTAAAGATGTATTAGTGTCGTATACACATGTGCTCTTGTATGCCCTTAATCCTTTTCACTAGCTTCTTAGCTGCATGCTTTGTATTTAAATTTTCCTTCTGACCAAGTAAATCCCTTTGGATGAAGTGACAGGATCTTTTCAGCACCCATAGCCGGTGACAGCTGGTGGAGAAACTCTGAAAGGCTGCAAAGTGTTCCTTACTAGCTTTCTTCAAGACCAGTGCCAGCCACCAGCTGAGCGATTTCTTAGTTCTCCCTTCAGGCATCAGTCAGTTGAAGAGGCTCACAGTAAATGCTAAAGAAGTATAATAGATATTACTATAAAAGACAATATCTGTGCTTCTGGCTTAACCGTGCCTTTAATTGGGTACTTATTTATTATATGCGAACATGGAACCTTTTTCATTAATTCGGGTGTAACCCTCTATTAATACTGTATGAAGTATATTCTGGCATCTGAAATGCACTGCTTTAAAAGCAGTGATTGCCGATAACCTTTGAAAAACTAGCTCGCAGGGCCAGATGCGTGCTGTTTCCCCAACTTCAGTGAAGTTTCCTTGTGAATTTTGAACTTGAAATATACTCTGTTGTTTTAAATGAAAACTGAAAGATGTCTTTTTTGGGGGAAGAGGGAGGATCCTCTGGCAGGTTGCCATTGTTAGATTCAGTAATGAGGTAATGAGAAAGATTCATACTAAACAAGAAACTGGACTTTGAATGAATGTGGGCATTAGCAGTAAGCAGGCCCCCATGTGGAATTATTTAGTTTCAGATAGTTACATAACCAGATGCTTTTGCTATATTTTCTGAGAAAAGCAAAATAAAATAATATTTTCAAGGAGAAACTAAATATACTACCCGTCGTACAGCAGCGTTTTTTTCTCATTCGATTTTTTTTCCTGTAATGTTAGAACCCTGACATACATAATCATCCTTCTAGAAATTAAACACTTGCTAACAGGTAAAGCAAATCTAAAATATAAAGTAATCTACCATTTCTAAAGCTGCCTGGCTATTCTTTTTCACATATTATCTCCCTTTTTTTGGTTTAAGTCACTTTGCCTACTCCTGCCTTGATTTTTTCGAAGCAAAAAGAGAGCGTTGAGAGAGTATTTTATTATTTGTGTCTGGATATATGAAAATATTCCTTGAAATTAGGATTTATGGAAGAGAGTATTTGTTTCTGCCTATTGTGTCCATGTGGAAACCTGGTTGAGCATAGACTAAATCAAACAGATGACCAGAAATGTTGGTTATCCCAGAACTTTGAGAACTCTTGCTTGAGACAAATAATCTGACAATATAGGGTTAATAGTAGAGTCTATCATTTTGATTTGGTAACAACAACGATAACAAAAGACATAGAAATTAAAATTGTTCTCCACACATACAGAAATGTGTGAGCGTGAGTGTGTCTGTGTGTGTATGTCTATATACAACTTTTCTCTTGCATTTCCAATACTTTTCAAATTAGCATAATTTTACTACTATATTAATCTGACATTCTAAGAACATTTTAAGAAGATTGAATACTGTATTTTATGCTATGATTCAGTTTTACAAAAACTCTTAGACTTGAAAATCTACTAAGTTGGAGATAAGAAAACTAATACAAAAATTAAAGGAACGAGTCATTCTATTTTTCTTTATATTTCGGGTCACAAACAATGTATTAGCAGCAAAACAGATCCTGTGCCTTTTAATAAGAGAGGATGGTATAATCTGGCATTTAAAATCCTGAATTTTCATTTTTGTTGTTCTGCATTTAGCATCCCAAACTTCCTTACATCTGCACCCCTGATTAGGGAGAGGAGATTTCATAGAGGGTGGAAAAAAGAAATTGGAGACTTTTACAATTATACATGTGTAATCGATGAGTCCCCAAAATAGGCCCTTTGCAAAACATCAAATGGCGCCTTTTTCTGGAATATGAGAAAAATTGCTAAACTCAATAATCATGGCGTGCTCTAGGAATATTAAATAAGCTGCCGAAAGAATAAAATTTCTCCAAGATCAATTAAAACTAAGAAGTCTGCTAATAATATAATTAGAATCTGATATTGTTGGTGTTGTTGTTTTTGTTGTTGCTTGAGCCAAAAATGCACATGGGCTTTCAAATATTCAAGTACTTCACCAACATATTTTTGCACCTGATGAATTATTAATAAAAGACTTGTGCTGGGCTCTCCAGCTACTCCTCAATCCCTATTAGTAAGTCACGATTTGATGTGTCACCATGAAGGGTGCAGGGGATGTCTAATAAGAATGTAATCTATTCAACAGTGGGTACACATTGATATCTGTTACTCAATCTACATCATTTTGCATTGAGTAAATTATTTAAAATGGGCATTGTAATTATATGTAAGGAATTGCTTGATTTTGTTTTGTTTTTTGATTCTTATTCTTAGAGGCAGGCATATGTGCATGTGTGTGTTTTAATGGGCAGTTTTGTGTGCTGTAATTTATATTTGCTTCTTTATACCAAATAGTCAAATGCAAGCATATACACATATATATATATGGACCGAATACCTGTATATGTGGTGTCTGTTTACATTTTCTGTCATGTAGTCATTAAGCACACAACGTAGACTTAAAGGATGTCAAAACTGACAGCCTCAGCATGATTGATGACGCTTTGGTAGACTGATTCTTACCAGGTGTGGTGTGATGAGAATTCAAATGCTGTTCAGAGCTCTTATTTGTATTAGTAAAGTTTGGCTTTTCTGTACATTTTTTAAGGGGAAAGAAGGCAGAGAAAGCTTATGAACTTATAATCCCAAACCTGTGTTTAAGATGTGAATATTTTAAGGAATAAAACATGGAATTTTCTTCCACTATGTATATCTGATGCATGGTATTCATTTTTATATCATTTGCTCTTCAACACAAACCTGAGTAGACTCTTAGCATTATCAGGATAAATATTTTCAAGGATTTAAAATGACTGATCTTGTTGTCATTATTCTGTTAGGTAAACATGCCCCAATTACTCTCTCAACTGGACAGAAGAGATTACTGCCTCCATGAGTCCATGAAAACACCAAGCCAACGTTTTAATTAAAATTTCATTCAAGTGTCTTTGAGCCAGCCACAAGTCGAAGAGACGAATGTGTTATTCTCTGGCCTCTACACATGCAGTGTCTTCCTTCTAAACTAAATCCAACAGCTAAGATTGGCCTGTAGTGGACAATAGTCCTCAGTGCCAGAGAATGAGGATCTCTGGATACGCCAAGTTTCATTCCTCCCAAGCTTGTCACCGTGGCTAACTGGCACTGTGTACCAGAGACAGTCGCGAGCACGATCCATATATGTTGGCAGCAGAATGAAGCTCACCCATTCTCCATAATTGAATTCAATGTCTTCTGATCAAAACTATCTTTTCTTTTCTTTTGGCCATTTGAGGGAGAAATGTTAGTCCTAAATGGGTGAATATATGCTCTGCGTAATTCCACAAAATGAAACTCTCTGCCTTAGTGTTGTCAGTGCAATTTGTCTCGAACAGAGGGAAGTTGGCAACTTAAGTTACAAGTGGACCCATGGGATAGGGTTCTATCTTCACCCACATCCTTACTGCTCTTTCCAAAGAACACAGCCTTAAGTCAAACTTTGGACATAAAGAGATCTCAAAAGCTTGCCCCATGAGTTTCTTCTTTTTTTTACTTTTTTTTTTAAAGATGTGTGGTATGGCTGGAGTCAGTGGCTTAGCCTGTAAGCCCAGCACTTTGGGAGACTGAGGCAAGTGGATTGTCTGAGTCTGCGGGTTTGAGATCAGCCCAGCCAACTTGATGAGACCTTGTCTCTACAATAAATAATAATAATAAAAATTAGCCAGGCGTGGTGGTGTGTGCCTGTAGTTCTGGCTACTTGGAAGGCTGAGGCGGAAGGATCACCGGAGTCCAGCAGGTTGACCCTGGGGTGTCCGTGAGTGTGCCACTGCACTCCAACCTGGGTGGCAGAGTGAGACTCCAACTCAAAAAATAGATAGAGATGTGGGCTACAATGCAGGGTTAGGTATGCAAATGTTTATTATGCAGGTAGCCTTGTTGTTGGCGTGTGCTGCCCTTCCCAGCAGATTCCCATTACTGCCAATCCTGCTTCCCCTCCCCCGCAGTCTCCCGCTAATACAAATCCTTTTCTTAAAGCATTATGATAATTATTCAAGGTCCATTTATGAGTGAGAGCATGTAATACTCAGTTCTTGTTTCTGTGATAGATCACTTAGTTTTATAGACTCTAAGGCCATCCAGGTTGTTGTGAAGTTCATGATTTTGTCCTTCTATATGGCTGCATAATATTCCATCATGTATATGTACCACATTTTTTTTATCCAGTCCTCTTTTGATGGGCAGCACGGTTGGTTCCATGTTCTTGCTATTGTGAACAATGCTGCAATAAACCGACATGTGCAGGTATCTTTTTCATAGAGTAATTTGAGTTCCTCCAGATATATTCCCAGTAGGGGGATTGCGGGGTCATATGTGAGGTCGATTTTTAGATCTTTTGGGAATTACCACACTGTTTTTCACAGAGGTTGTATTAGTTTGCAGTCCCACCAACAGTGTAGAAATGTTCCCTTCTCACCACATCCTCTCCAATATCTGTTGTTTTTTGAGTTATTAATGATGCCCTTCCTGACTGGAGTTAGGTGGTATCTCAGTGTAGTTTTAATTTGCATTTGTTTGATGACTAGTGAAGCTGACACACACAAATGGAAAAATATTCCATGTTCATGAATTGTAAGAATCAACATTGTTAAGATGTCCATCCTACCCAAGGCAATCTACAGATTTAATGCAATACCCATTAAATTACCAGCAGCATTCTTCTCAGACCTAGAAATGACAATACAGGAATTTGTACGGAAACATAAAGGACCATGAATAGCCAAAACAATCCTCAGCAAAAAAAACAAAAAACAAAAAAAACCAAAGCTGGTGGTATCACACTCCCAGACTTTAAACTTTATTATAAAGCTACAATAACCAAAACAGTCTGGTGTTGGTACAAGAACAGGCGTATAGACCAATGGAACAGGATAGAGATTCCAGAAGCAAAACCTCAATTTTTCAACCAACTCGTCTTCAACAAAGACTCCACCACCAAACACTGGGGAAAGGAGAACATATTCAGTAAATTTTGCTGAGAAAACAGGCTGAC
>CAUYQG010230665.1:0-13084 GCA_963574415.1 Tarsius wallacei
AAAAAATAGTTTTAAAAAATAATTTAAAAAAAAAATCACACTTCCAACGCAGTGACAGCATAACATACATGGTGCCGGCCCTTCCACCTGACTGTCATGACAGCGCTCAGTGATGCCACTGATAGGAATCAGTACCAGAGGTTCTGACTCCAAATCCAGTGCTCCCTCCCTGCAGAGAGCCCGGGTCTCTGGGGCCTGCGGACACTCAGGCAGGATGTGCCCTGACACAGTGGCAGGGGGCAGAGCCAGGCGTAGGCAGACTGGGAGGAAGCACTGACTGCCCACAGCCCCTGGCCATCTCCAGCAGGGCACTCCAGTTCCAGCAGCAGGCGAACATGCTGGGAGAGGCTAGGGAGATTGCCTTCTCCAACCTCCCAACATGTCTGACCCTGCTTGACCAGAGGTTGGGCCACTTTCTTCCCCTCGGGCCCCAGTGAGCCACACCTGGGCCTCCCAGCTCACTGCCACATCTTACAACCCCGGCTATGATATTTCCAGGTCAGGCTTGAGCTCTCCAAGCTGCCCAGGTTCTTCCCAGAGGAAGAGGTAATACGGAGGCCCAGAGGATAGAAGGTCACCTCTTCCAGGAAGCCCACTCTGCCTACTCCAACCTTAGACTCAGCCTAGAAAGAAGTCTCTGAGGATATAATTTCTGATGTAGAGTGTAGAAGAGAGTTCTTGAGAACCAACTTCATCATGTTCTGCACGGTCCTGGAATGAGAACTAGGAGAGAGATGTCCTTCCAGGCTCTATATGATGTGGAACTTTCTAGAAGGAGAGAGCTGCTGGGGAGGCAGGGAGCAGTCTGTCCCTGGAGGCATGTAAGCCTACACAGGAAGGTGCCCTGTGGGAATGCTGTGGAAGGGCTGATATGACAGGCATCATATGAGGTGGGCGCCAAGATCCCTCATGCTCTTGGGAACTAGAGGTCCCAGAAATACCAGAAATAGAAGTGTCCAGAGCCCTTCTGTGGAGTGGAGCACGCAGCCCAGGCCCCTCTGGGGAGCTGGCTAGGAGGAAGGCCGAGGCAGAAAGCCTGAGAGGCAGAAAGCCTGAGAACTCTGGGGCCCATGAGGATTCCACCCCAAAGCGGACCCACTCCTTCTGCCAAAAGAGATCAGCCCTGCAGGTGAAGCACAGGTAACAATGCAGCCAGGGTGGGAGGAATCCAAAGGCCGTCCTCCCACAGGAGATAAACTGTTACTGACAGTTTCGTGGTGCCATCACCAAACACTGAAAAGGAACGCACACCCAGGCTTGGGCCCTTCTCCCAGGACGGGAGGCTCAAGGAAGTCACAGAGCTTGGGCGGGCCAGGAGCCAGGAGGGGAGGCCATGGCCAAAGAGTGCCCTCACGCCCTGCCAGCCACAGAGCCCACTTCTCAGAATCCCAGGAAGTTGGGGACACGAGAACGCTGAGCCAGAGAGGCCACGTGACTCCTCCATGGTCACGCCGGTCACACGGGGAGCCTGCCAACACGGGGAGTCTGCCAGCACGGGAACCCAGCCCGGGCCCAGAGCTCTCCCCAAGGCCCCAGGCTGCCTCTTCCCACTAACAGCCCGGCGCCCCCAGCTAAAGGCACACAACTAGCTCACATCAGCAAGGCATTCTGAAGATTTGGGGCGGCCAGTGCGCCCACAGTCCATGAAGAGGAGCCCCTGCTCGGGCGGGTCACACAGGTAGTGCGGCCAGCAGAACTGGCGCTGGCCTCCTGACCCACACCAGGTGGGTCCTGCCCAGGCTTTCCAGAAGAGAGACTAGGCGGGAACTTCCTCCCTCTACCCTAATCATCAGCTCTTACTAGGACGCTGAATCCTGACACCCCAAGAGGTCTGAAAATGGACAAGATGGGATGGCGTCACCGTGAGGTCCGCTGGTGCAGAAGCCTAGCCTGCTAGCCTCTTGCCCGTCATCTACCAGGGCCGCCCCAAGCCTTGTGCCAGGTCTTGTATCCCAGAGTCCTACCACTGTTAGTGACCTTGGTCAAGTCCCTTCCCATCCCCTGGCCTCAGTTTCCTCACCAGGACAATGTCAAGCTGGATCAGAAGCAAGGGCTGTAAACACAAATGTCATCATACTAGAGAAGCCACACAACTGAGCTGGAATGGAAGGAGGGGAGAAAGGCAACATGTCAGTTCCACCCCACTCGAGGGCCAGGTTGCAGACCCTAAGATTAAGACGATAATCTGAGGGTCGGAATAAAGCTGTGGACTACCCTTCCAGGAAAGTGTACATCTAGTCTGGGTGAGAGAGTGAGACTCCAACTCAAAAAAAAAAAGACCATAGTCCTGACACTGCTTTCAGGTGTCCACGATAATTTGAGGGTCAGAATAAAGCTGTGGACTACCCTTCCAGGAAAGTGCACATTTGCAACGGTGTACATGCAGGTGGAGGGGGCTCCAAGGTCCTGCCCTGCTGAGGGGTACAAGCCCTTCCAGCTCTGACAGCCACTGAGCCTCGGGGCCCATCTCCTGGGACATGGCAGAGGTTCCATCCACCTGCCCAGCCAGCCTTGCTCTGGGGACTGCCCAACCACAAACAGATTTGTGGTCTGGTAACAAAACACGAAAAGACAAGGAGGTCAGCGTGAGTGACAGGCTGGAGGGTGTGTAGAAATTAGGTGGGGCTGCCAAGAAAGCAGGCTGGGGGAAGGATTTCTGTTCCTGTGGATCCGGCCCCCGACCTCCCCACTGTGAGCAATCCCTCTGGGAAGATGGTCCCTCAGCAGGTAAACCATCCGCCAGACAGAGTTGTAGATGCCAGGGCTGTGTGGGGTCATTTAGCCCAGTATTTCCCAAAATGTTCCAGCATAACGGGGGGTGAGTGGCAACTTGTCAGTTTGAGAAAGGCTGGGTGAGGCAAGGGGCTCTTTCTTCCTAGACTTCCTTTGCAGGCAATTAGGGATGACAATGCCCTGGGAGGTGGGTGTGCTCTGCTGCCCTCTCTTTTGGGGACTGGTGTTCTGAGAACCCACTTTGAGAAACCATGGTGTGGTGTCCACTTACAATTCCCAGATGAGGAAACTGAGGCTCTGAGAGGTGAGTGACCGGCCAGAAGCCCCACAGTCAGTGATTCTACTCCCAGCATTCTCAGCGATTCTGCACAACAGTGAACAGCTGACAAAGTCCAGTCCCTCCAAAAGGGGGGCATTATTACCACAACCTTCAGTTTACCGGGGAGTGGGGAATGAGGTTCTCAGGCAGGAGCCCAGATGCCAACTCCACCCTTCGATCATCTCTCCAAGGGGAATAAGCTTCCCTGGCAGGTTGAATGAAATGAACTTGGGTTATAGCTGGGGCCTCGCAGAGATTCATGCAACACAAGAAGAGTGTGGATAATGGCAGGGAGTTGGAGATCAGGACATGCCACTCAGTGATGGCCAGCCCTGAGGTGCCTTGTGACCTTGGGCAATTACCCTCTCCTCCATCTGTAAGCAGGAGCCAAGGCAATGGTGCCATGGTCATGACAAAGACTGAGGTGGCTACCTTCCCTCGAGCAGGCACTACAGCCAGGCATCGCGCTCCATCCTCTCAGCCCATGGGGAGGTGGCATGCGGGTTATTCAACACCACAGGTAAGCCTGTTTTGCAGATGTGGAGACCAGAGTCAGAGAAGCTGAGTATGACTTGCGCAGATTACAGAGTTCACAAAGGATGAAGCTGAGAACTGAACCCAGGCAGTCTGAGAAAAGCCCAAAACAAATTAGCTGCCTGATAAACGCTGGCTATTATGATATTTATGGTAGACCTCTGTAAGTGGTTTAAGGGCGTAAACAACAGTAGGAGCACCAGAGCAAAACAGCGATGAAAACTCCACCCATCCAAAACTCCACCCGTCCGCGCGCCTGAACCACAGAGGACCACAGAGTCCCGCTCTCCATGAGACAACCTGGTGCCACCTGTGTATGACCTGCAGCCAGTCCCTTTACCTCTCCAGGCTTTGGGTTTCCCCACCTGCAAAAAAGAAGGTTGGACAGAGACCCTGGAAGAGTTCTGCCCACTTGCAAACACCAGGACTCGTCCCCAGAGAACTCTGTGCCCTGTCTGTCCCTCAGCCAGGTCATCGGCTGGTTGGAGCTGTGTGCCATGCTTCCCCACTGCGGTCAAAGTCCACCAGGGAGTGGGGAAGGAGTCTAGGCGGGAGCCCTGTGGACAGGGCAAGGTCCAGGCACCTGGCATTTCCTCCCTTATCCTGAGCCTGGCCGGCTCCTCCTGGTGTGCACCCCCTGAGCCTGCGGCAGATGATTCCCAGGGTGGAGCTCCCCGCTTTCCCATCCACAGAGGAAGTGACCACGGGACAAGCTAGTGGGCCACTCGCTCTGCAAAGGACAAAAGTCAGCTCACAGAAGGCTGGGTGACGGCGGGGGCCAGTAGCGGAAGCCACCCATCCTCCTGGCTTCAACAGGCCCCGGCAGATGAGACGCCTTGTACCCTCCCTAGAAGGCTTCTGCATCACTTCCCTCAAACCCACAATGCAATCACCCAGAAGAGACACACGCTGCTGGGCTGAGGCTCTGATGCCTGCCCAGGGGTGCGCCATCGTCCCCCGGCTGTGGAGGAGCTGGGAGTACCACTGAAAATGGCCAATCCTTAGCTCTTATCCTGAGTACTCAAAGTGAACACCCCCCCCCAACCCTCAGGTTCAGCTGGGCCTCGGAGTCAGAGCCGAAGAGCATTTATTAATGAGCTCAAGAGTGGCTGAGGGGGCTGTGCCGGGCCAACAGCACACGCTCAATAAATGTTTCATGAGCTAATGGGCTGGCGGAGACGGGGTTCCAGGACTGACCTTGGATGAGGCCAGTCATTTCTTTCCACGGTTCAGTTTCCTGGGCCAGGAAAGGAAAGGCCAGAACAGGTTACCCAGTCGGTTCCCCCATCATTTTATGCTACATGCTCAGGGGTTCAAAACCCAGAGCCAGGGAGGTTCAGAAATGAAAGGAGGTTTTCAGACATCTGTCTCCACTGCTCCAGAGCTGAGAGGACAGCCACATGGGATGCTGGCTCCTCAGGGGTGGCACACCATATCCCTCGCCGCCATCAGCCAACCCCTGGGGGTTGGAAAGTGAGAATGGAGAGAGGAGAGGATAGGGAGTGGGTGCCGTTGCCATTTAAGCCAGACCCCAAAAAAGAACTTGGGGAGAAAGAGCCAGGGAAGGCCCAGAGACTGTATTGTAACACACTGCCCTCATCAGAATAGCTTGGCCATTTCCCCATCTGAGTTGAAGCGATGGGTTCCTCCCAAAAGGGCAAGTATCTGGGAAAGATCAGGAGGAAGTAAGGGACAGAGCGCCCATGTCTCAGGGCCCGGGTGAGCATAGGTAACTGCTGACTGAGCAGGCCTGAGGACAAATGAAGTCCCCAGCCCCTGTAACTGGGGTAGAAGTCTCTGGAGGGTTCACTAGCCCCTGAGAATTCCAGACCTGACCTGAAGTCTCTAGGGGCAAAGATCATGAAGTCAGATCATAAGTCCCTGATGCTCTCCCACGACCAGCTATCAAAGTTCAAGTCTCCCGGTGGACCTCAGTTTCCCCATCTGTACAGTGAAGGGTTTGAGCTGGATGATCTCCAGGGTCATGTCCGCTCTGACAGTTCTCGATGCTGAAAGACACAACACCTACCATCACTCAGGCCCCCACCCTGGTGACCTAGGAAGGCAGTCCCCAGTCCCCAGCCGGCTGTCCAGGGCCAGGGCTGGGGCAGAGTGGAGTCCCCACACCGTCTGTCCTCAACAGCCTGCCACAGCCGAAACCTTCAAGTGGTTACAATTACAGCCGGGCTAACAGGATTAGGGGAGCATTGAAATCTAAGAAATCTAATTAGCTCAGACACCCCGGCCTCTCCAACACAATCCTGCAGTAACCCCGGCAGCTGGGCCTGCCAGGCGGGGCCCGGGGCCCTCCAGGGCTACAGTCATTACCTGCACAGGTGTGCCAAGCTGGGCCAGGCTTCCTGGGGAGGTGCCAGTTCAGCTGGCCTGGCTGCTCCCTGCCTTGAACCCCACCAGCTGCAGCCTTGTCCGAGGGTGGCACTCAGCTGAGCTCCAGAAACCCAGGTGAAGGGGTGCAGGTTGCAGGGGCCTGAGAGAACCCAAGGACCCCCACAGGGCGACCACACCACACAGCCTGGGGAGGGGCTACAGAAACCACAGCAGCCCAGGGAAGAGCCTTGGGTCTCCCAGGGACCTAGAGGCCGGAAGCACCTCAGCTTCCCGCTCCAGGGCCAGGGATATTGAGGAAGTACCATGCACAGACCTGTGTGCCCTGGGCAGTCAAGGTAGGGTTTGGGGCTCTGGCTATAAGATGTGCCAAAAAGAGGGGGACAGAGCTGCTGGGGGCGTGGACCCTGTGCGGCCGTATGGCAGGGGATGGACAACTGAGGCCCACCTGCGATCCCTCCTGGGCACAGCTCCTCTCAACTTCACACCCCTAGAGCCCCATTCTTGGAGTCTACACCAACTTCTACATCGTGTCCCGGCCTGGAAGGAGCTCTCACTCAGCAAACTAGGAAGGAGGTGGCACAAAGTGTTAGTATCTGCAAGGCCTGAGGTTGAGTCCTAGCTTCGCCACAGTCGTTTGGCCTCTCGGAACCTCAGTTTTCTTCTCTGCCAAATGGGAGTAATTCCAAATAGTAGCTAGCTCACACTGTTGGGACCGGGGTTAAACAAAGTTGGCGAATACTTGTAAACCCATCAAGCGCTGTACAGAGGAGAGGGGCCGTGGTCATTACTATCATCACGCACCCATGGCAGCCAGCCAGCTGGTAGTGGTTAATTGTGTATTTGGACTGATCTTCCTGCCCTTGCTGGACTGTAAGCTCCCAAGGAGCGGGGATTGTCTTGCACAGTCCTGGGACTTTCGAAGGCCACAGTCTTCACACAGGAGCCTCTTGATAAACACCTGTGGCATCAGCGCTGGGCCCTGACCCGACCCCGCCCCTCATCACACACCCACTTCCTTCTCATATCCCGCACCAAGAGGCCAAAAGACAAATCCAGCACACAAAGGCAGGTGACAGGGAGCTCTTCGAAGACCCTTCCCCACCCCACGGGTCACTCCCAAGAAGGGCTAGAAGCAGCCATTTGAGGAGTATCCCCCTACCCCATGTCAGTATGGCCTGCCTATGCACTGGATTTGAACGCTGATCATTCAGGAAAGAACAAGTCTGTGATCTGGAGGGCCCCAGCGCCTCAAGCCCAGAGTGATGACCAGGAGTTGTAGATTTCCAGGTGGCATGCAGCAGAACACACTAACATACACAACTGCCCACTGCAGGCAGAGGCTTCCTAGAGGTCGTGAGCACTCTGTCCTGGGGGACGTCTGAGCCGAGGCCAGACAATCAGCTGCCAGGGAAGTAAGCTTGTATGAAAGCATGGCTTTTGGAAAATGCTTCTAGAACCTCCAATCCAACTCCTTCGTGTTCATCTATTCTGCACCCAGAGCCCTCCAGGCCTTCAGAGGACAGATGCCCGGGGCGCTCATGTTCACATGTGCCTCATTCTCCCAGGAGTCAAGTAGGATGGGAGGAGATCTGCCCTTGGGCCCATTTTACAGATCAGGAAACAGAGATCCAGCAGAGGAAAGCTACTGGCCTAAAGCAGGCAGCAAGCTATAGCCTTCGGACACCTTCTTCCTCCTCCATCTCCTCAGGTAATGGGAAGAGCCACACAATCATGACGAGTGTCTGAATCCTCCCCAGAGCCTATGCCTGGGATTGGTTTTTCTCAGCTTCCCTTCATCCTCTCTGAAGGGAGGGTCCAACCCCAGAATCACCCCTAGGCTTACAGCCCAGGCAGGCTGCTGCCTCCTGCATCCTCAGGGACTTTTAGGGACAAAGAGCCCGCCTCACAGAGCGTGGGCAGAGGGCACTGCGTCCTGCTGAGAGGTCAGAGCAGTCACCAGGCAAGGCTGCAGCGGTGTTCAGGGTAATTATGGCAGGCTGGCCTTTGTTGTCCACACAAAACCTAAGGAACGTCATAAAGATGAGGCCCTGATAGGAGCCCGGCAGAGGCCCTCTCGGGAGCAAACTTATGAATGAAAATCCAGGGATCCAGTCGTGACCCAGCAGGCCCTGCTTCCTGGTTCCATGACACAGTACCCACAGAAGCTTCCGGAAATTAACTTATTGGTGCCCAAGTTTCTTACAGGAAGTCTCACACCGAGGCCAGGGTCACGGCCACTCGTTGGACACTCAGTATCTGTGGCTTCAAACACAGGTACCCTAGACAAAACTCTCAGGAGGCCTGCTCTCAGGACACAGCAGGCCTCCAAGTGCCTTCCTTCCTTCCTTAATTCCTCCAACCCCAATAAGAAAAGCGCAGAAACAAACATAAAGTTTGCAGCTCTTCTCAGCTGGGTCCTTGCCCCTGCCATTTTCTGGAATGAGTCAACCGTGGACACCTGTCCTATGTTGGAGATATATGTGTGGGGGCCAGGGAAGGAGACAGTGTTGTGTTGTTGTAGCCAGGGAAGTGAGTATGTGTGTGTGTGTGAGTGAGAAACTGGTTCTGTGGCCAAACCCCACAGTTTCTGGAACTTTCTTCACTTTGCTCCTGGCTGTGAGAGGATCGAGAATCCTCCTCCCCCCTTTCCTTGGGAGGGAAAAGGGACATTTTGTCCCCACAAAGAAGCCAGCAACCCTCTCCTGCATAGACAAGGCTATTTATTCAAAGTTTCCCATAAGTCCAGCAGTTTCTTATTCCTGCGTCTTCTCAGCGAGCCGTACCAAAACGCCAGCTCCAACTCTTGAAAACTGCCTACTGCTCTCTCCTCCCCCCACCCTCCAGTCACAGCCACCAACTCTCAGAAGTCTCAACTTTTGAGATTCTCATGGAAAAACAGCGTTTCATAACCTCGTGATTTGGGACAAGGAGATGATTCTGTCCTTTGGGGGGAAAACAAAACCCAAGTGAAACCATAAAACTCAGAAGAAAACACCAGCTCCCTCCAAATGCAAGCCCTGGGCCCCTGAAGTCACACGTGCTCTGCCGCAGATAGGGCTTTCAATGTGTCTTTTGTTTGATGCTGGCGTTTCAACATCCTCAACTTGAAGAGGGAAAGGTCAACCCAAGGCTTGGGGTATTCACAAACCCACCCGGCCTCTGCCTGGCAGCCAGGAGCCGGCAAGCGAGGAGCCAAGGACTCCCTGCTCTCTGGACCCTTTCAAAAGGCAGCCGGGGACAGAGAAAACTGGGGGCTTGCTCTCTGTCTAAACTTCCCTGAAAGTGCCCAGGCAGCTCTCGCATCCCGGGACCACATACCTGCCAGGGAAGGCAAGCTGGAAGCCCCCAGCAGCTGAGCTGCCCGACTCCCCAGCCCCAGTGCCTGCCTCTTTATCTGCACCTTCCAAAAAAAAAAAACAATACTACGCAAACCCAGGCACCTCTGGGAACAGCCTCTGGCCTCCTGCCCTGCCCTGTGTAACCAGCCTATCCTCACACCCACGAGGGAGGAGGAGACGGCACTGGTTAACCCTCTGGTCTACCAGGCCCAGTTCCCAGGTTGCAGCAGAGAGACAAACTGTTGCTCAAGAAGCTCCTTCAGAAAACCCTTGGCACCAGGAGGCAGGTCCCAGCGGCTCTGCGCCCAGTGCCAAGCCAGGGGCTTTCAGAGGCGGCTGTCCACTGCCCTTTTAAATCTCTGGGGTTGGGCCCCACTCTCCCATGCCCCGGGCCGTCCACCCAGGGGGCTCCAAATGTCCGTGGCAGAGCAGAGAGGAGGGAAAGGCTGGCCGGCCGTGCCCTCACCCCGCCAGCCCAGCCGCCAGCTTCTTGGAGGACCTCTGAGAGAACATTTGTTTGGGCTGCCAAGTTAAATCTTCCTCCCTCATGTCAGGGCATTGGAAAAGCAGTCAGGGGAGAGGAGAAGGGGGAGAGCCAGCGGGGGAAGGAGCAGCGGGAGGGAAGGAGGGAGGGAGGCAGGCGGGCGGACTAGGAGCCTGGGTTACTCGGGCACTGCCTGCCCAGGAAGCTGGCGGCTCCCGGGGAGGCGCAGCCGCGCTCCGGGCACCGAAGCAGGGGCCGGGCCGCCAGGCCTCCCCAGCCTGGCGCGGGTGCCAGGCGCCCTCGCCCCTGCCCGGGAGCGGCCCTCGCTCTGTGCCCTGACGGAGGGGCGATGTGGGAAGGGAAGGCAGAGGAAGAAAAAGTTTGTGGCAGGTACAGGGGTAGGGCAGGGCGGCCCTGTCGCCGGGCTGTCCCCCGGGGAGGGGTGGGGGGCCCGGGCCGGCCGCCCTGGCGCGCTCCCGCCCTCCCGCCCGGGTTGTTTACATTCCTGGAGTGTCTTTTAAACCCGGGGCTGAGGCCGGCTCCCGGCCTTCTCCGGCGGCTCCGGGGCAGTCTCCCGTGAAAATCTGCTGGCGCACAATGGCCGGGAAGGCGGCCGCCCCTCGCCCGCGCCCCCACCGCTCCAGGGCGGGGAGCCTGCCCTCCGCACCGCGCCCTCTCCCCGCCGGGCCGGCTTCCTGGACAGATGTCCCCGGCGAGGGGGCGACGCGCGCCCGCTGCCCGCGCCCCAGACGCCGAGGCCGCGCTCCCCACTGTTTTCACCAGCCCAGACGCCAGGAATGTGAAACAAGCTTCCAGAGCCCGCCACCCACCCCCCCAACCCCAGCTCCAGCCTGGCCCGGTCCCCCAACCTCCGCCCGGGCTGGCCTCCCGCTCCCCCGGGGCCACCGCCGGCAGAGACAGAGAGGAAGAAAGAACACGGGGAAATTACTTTCGTATTTGCACCGCGCGCGCGCACACACACACTCGCACATCTCCCCTCTGGGTCCCCTCCTGGCCGGGGCAGCCCGGTCCAGGCGTTGGCCCGAGCTCCTCCGAGCTCCCGAACCCCTGCTGGGAGCCCTCCACACACACCCCTCCGCGCTCCTCGTCGGTACCGCGCGCCGCCTTTCCCCGGGCAATTCCCACACAAACAACTTAGCCGCGCCCCCAGCCTCCCTTTACAAAAGTGTGTGTTTTCCCTGGAAATTCAGATGCACAACTTAGCACCAGCAGCCCTTGCCACCCTGAAACCCTGCGCCTTTCCCGGCGGTTCCCGGACACACAGAGGCGCACAAGTTCGCATCTCCCCAAAGCAGGCGAAGGAGACCGAGGCGGTCCCTCCCGCGTCCTTCCCTCCTCCTCCGAATCCCGGTCTCGCCCGGCCCCCGGGTGTGCGGAGCGAGGGCTGGAGGCGCGCCGGCAGGAGGCGGGCACCGGTCCGCGCGCGCACGGACACACGGACGCCCCGCACACTCCGACGAGCCCCGGCCCCGCGCGCGACCCAAGCCGGCTCCGGCAGCCGGGGGCCCGCCGGCAGCCTGGGCCTCCGCCCCCGGGCGCCGAGGGGAGCGGAGCGGAGCCCGCGCCGCCGGTCCCTCGCCCCGCTCCCGCGGCCCCTTCAGGGAGAAGCCCGGCCCTCGGCATCCCGCGCTGGCCCCCGAGAGCCCGCGGGGCAGCGGGGGAGCCCCGGGCCGGCGGGCGCCGGGCTCCGGCCCCAAACTTACCGGGCGCCGCGAGCGCCGCGGCCGCCGCCGGAGGACGCGCCGCCGCCGCCGCCGCCGCCGCCGGGCTGGGCCGGCTCGGGCCGGGAGGAGCGCGGCGAGGGCGCCGAGACGGCTCGCGGGGCTCCGCTCCGGGCCGGCCGGGCCGGGTCGCCGCGCCGCGCCGGCGCTGCTCGCACGCTCGGGCCCGACCGCTGCCGCCCGCCCGCCGCCCGGCCGCTGGCTCTCCGGGCGCCCGCCGCCGCCGCTCGCTTTTTTAGTGTCCACGGACAGTGAAAAGGAACTCGGCGTTCGGGGGTGAGTAAGTGAATCAACTCGCCCGGAGCCGAGCAAGTTGAAGTGTCAGATTACATTGGCTATTCTATTTCCAAAGGGCCCCGCGCAGCCGGCCGCCCGCAAAAGCCGGCGCGGACTCCCGGCCGGAGCGGAACGGAGCGCCGCGCCGCCGCCGCCGCCGCCGCCGCCAGCGCTCTGCAGGGCTCGAGCTGGCTCGCGCTCTTTGCGCTCCTGCCGCGCTCGCTCCCCTTTCCTTCTGGCCTCTCCTCGTTCCCTCCCTCGTCTTTCCTTTCCCTTCTTTTCCTCTTTCTTCCTCGCTCCTCGGTCTCCCCAAGCGGTAGCCCTCCTGGCTCCGGCTCCTCGTCACCCCTTCTACGCTGCGGGTTAGCTCCCCACCCTCTTCTCCCCCCACTCCCTCCGATACTCCCTGACGCCCCCCAGCCCCCCACCCCAGTAAGTTTGGAGAAGGGGAGCAATACTGAGCCAGGGAAGGGACCGCATCGGAGACGAGGCTCGCCCGAGTCCCCCGCCCCGCGCGCTCTCACGCCCCCGCCTGGAGTGCACTCGAGGCCCCGGGCGCCCTCGGGGACCCGAACTGGGGGTGAGCGAGTTGCTAACTAGCTCTCCAAAGCCGGCCCCTGCAGGAGACTTTGGGCTTGTTCCTAAGCTCGAGGGCTGACGGGTGGGGTGAGAAGAAGAAAGAGCCCCACCACCGCCACCAAGGGCGACGTCTGGGGAGGGTGGAGCGTGGGTCCCCCGACAGTTGGGGGAGGTTGTGAGAACGGGGGTGCGGTGCGCACGGTGGATCCTCAGCATCCTGCACAGTCCAGAGACGCGTGGATTCCCTAGGCCCCGTAGGGAGCGCCCGGGGCGCCGTGCGCGGGCGGGATGGGAGCGACGAAACTCAGACCCGGCCCCCGCCTCGGGCTAGGCGCTGCCCAGGGGGTGGCGGAGAGCGGCGGCATCCGCAAGGCACAGTTGGGTGCGCCCATCCGCGGGGTTCCCCTCGCAGATCCGCCCCCGAGGGCATCCAAGTGCGCGCCCACTTTGGCGCACGTCCATTGCCACTCTCACGGAAACTCCTACACGAACGGCACACACATTCGCCGCCACCCTCAGCACTGCAAACTCGCCCCCCACAAACGCGCCCCCACACACTCTCCCTCACAAATGTGTGACACACACGGCCACAGCAAGCACACGCACTTACACGCAACGATGAACATAACCCCACGTACACTCAAAAAACAAAACACGAAACGTTCCCCTGGACACGAAATCCTCACGTTCACGTACTCTCACAAACACACGCCCTCCTCCCCCACTTCCT
>CAUYQG010230666.1:0-79910 GCA_963574415.1 Tarsius wallacei
CTCCTTGTGGAACAGAAACTAATGACATCTGTGTTCAAGGCCTGTGTCGGGTAAGTAAACTGTACATTTCTATTATGTTTAAAGTACTTTGTGGGGAGCATATAACATCAACAAGGGTACCTGATCCCAAACCAGATGAAGTGAGGACTAATGGGAGACCCAAACTTCACCTGTACGATGACCACTTATTACCTAATCCTGAATTATATCCCACATCTTTAAAATAAATTTTTTAAAAAGAAAATTTTTTCTTTCTCTAACCAAATGTTATTTTTATTACTTCAGTATATGTGCTCTTATGAACTCCAACAAAGCAAGCTTTGATATCATGCTATCTATAGGAATTTAGTTTTACTTGTGACTAGGCAATTCTTTGTCACCAAGCATAGTTTGCAAAGCATTAAGATAAGTTTACTGAGTTTGTTTCGCCTGTTGGATTCATAATCAAGATGGGTATGAGGTCAGCTTCCTAAAAAGATAGAAAGCAATAGGACACAAAGTTTGTAAAGTGCTTTTGCTACTTCACTTGTGACCTTCTATGGTAACTTTCTTCCTTCTGTGTTAAAACCATTAATGTCTTCCCTTCCTCTCCCCAGCCTTCTGTCACTTCTTATGTACATTCAGCAAACATTGATTGAGTACCTTCTAGATGTCTGATACTGTGTAAGTCACCAGGATACATGATCAGAGCAAAGCCCCCACTTCCAAGATGGTCATAGATTCACAGGAGAGATAGGCATGTAAACTACTAGAATGCAATGCTATGGGTCATCTGCAAGGTACATGGAGATACTGAGAACGGAGTATCTTATTTTATGGGAAGATGGGTAAAGGATTAAAAGAACCCTTCACAAAGGATGTGAGCCTTGTGCTAAGTATTGAAATGAGTAGGTTTTAGAAAGGTAAGGAAGTAAGGGAGCAGGGTCAGAGTTAGGGACTAGCAGATGGTTGTTATATGAACTTTTTTTTGCCTAATTCCTTGGAGACCCATGGGAGGATTTGAAGTCAAGGGAGAGATGTGATTTGATTTGCATATTGGAATCTTCAGAATGTTAATGTTAGAAGATTGGGGGTAAATGGGCCATTTAGCAGGACTCTAGGTGAGAACACATGTTGCAGATGGCAATCTTAAGGATAGATGGTGAGTTTGAGAACTAAGTGAATGTAGTGAATACACTAAGTGTACTTCTATAAAATCAACTTTTTAAGTTTTCACATGAGTGGGATCAAGCAATATTTGTTTTTTTGTGCCTTGCTTCACTTAACATAATGTCCTCCAGGTTCATCTACACTGTTGCATATGGCGGAATTTTATTCTTTTGTATGGCTGAATCGTATTCATTGTGTACATAAATCACATTCTTTTCATCTATACATTCATGGATGGAAACTAAGGTTGATTTCATGTGAGAAACATGGGAGTGTGGGCATACTCTCTTTGACATACTGTTTTCATTTCCTTGGATATATACCCAGTAGTGAGATTACTGCATCATGTGATACTCTATTTTAGTAGATGTTATGTGCTTGCACCACAAATTGAGAAGTATTTGAGGTAATGCATTTGTTAATCAGCTAGATTTAACCATTCTACAATGTATGTGCACTTCAAAACAATGCTGTACATGATAAAAACATATAATGTTCTCTGTCTATTTAAAAATAAAATTTAAAAAATTTTAAGAAATGTAAGTATAATCTTGTGAACTTATTTATTCCTTTGGTTAGGGTGGAAATTAACAGAGTAAATTTTAATCTCCCCCAAAAGCAAATATATATTACCAGGTGATAAAGGCCTTACACCCAAAGAGCTAATGAGATATTTAAAGTAATTTAAAATAACTTATACATTGAAAAAGCTTAAATATTACAAATGGGTTGCTAAAATATATGGCCTGAAAAAATTATGTTTTCTCTAAACTAGCAGGATAAAGTCATATGAAAAAGAAAAAAATTGTAATAAAGATTATTAGAACATATAAATACATCATACTTTTAGAAAATATACAGTTAAACTTTTCATTTTAGAATATTTGTCTTGTGTATAATAGGATTCATGAAGCTTAAGAGATTTTCTTTTTTGATCTCCAAATTTAGAGGACTATTCCAAAGAACTGAAAAAATAATTGCAATGTATGCAGAGGACAGCTTCTGCATGGAGAGGAGCTGTATTTGTTTTTTGAAATTTATGGAAAATTGCTATTTACTTTCATAGTTATTAATTTATTCATTCATTCTTTTAATAAACACTATTATGCTGAGAATTCATTTTGGATAAATTGTTTCTTTCAAATGTTGATTTGAAACTGGGATTATTCCAAGAGTTCTAAGGTAAGGAGCTAAAAAATTACAATTATGAAGAACATCTTTTTGGAGTATTCTAATGTGTTGCTTACATAATCATATTTTTGTCTCTCTGAATTACATTTGTTTAAAGGGTGCTTTTCAAATGATAGTGGTTCTAGGAATTGATGTCAGTGTTACAATACAGACTCCTAAGTTTTATCTCCAAGGATTTTAATTTAGAAGATCTGAGGGATCTGCCTTTCTGAATGCCACCCCATGTAATTCTGATATAGGAGGTGTGTGAATAAGTCTTTGAAAAGCACTGCATTTTAGACCATGTAAAGAGATGTATGAAAATATCAATGCACAACAAGATCAGAAGATATTCTGAAAAAAATCATGTTTTACTAAACTTCCTGTTAATTGAAGGAATATTTGTGAAAAGAACTTTCTAAGCCTTAAAGCATCATGCTTATACTTAGTCATTCTTATTATACTGATTGTAATAAATGTGTTTTGAAGCATGCTGGCTGTGATCATGTGTTAAACTCCAAGGCTAGGAGAGACAAATGTGGAGTGTGTGGTGGGGACAACTCTTCATGCAGGACAATGGCAGGCGTCTTCAATAGTGCCCATTATGGTAAGTTGTTTCTCGTTTTCCCTTTTGCTTGGTATAATAACAGAGCATATAATAAAGACATAATAGTAATGTTTTGTTATTGTTTTGTCTACTCTATCCCTTAGTCCAAAATGATTGTCAAAAAATATTTCCTAAATATAAAAAAATTAAATTTTATGTTATACCAGTTGTATTCTTAAATTAATGGATTCACTTTCTCAAAACTACTCTGATTCTTTAAAATGTATTAGGTGTATTTATTAGATTTAATCCAGTACTATTCGACTGGAGTATATGAATAGTTCCCCAATTAATGAAGTACTTTTATTGATGTTCATGCAACCTAGCTTTCAAATATTTTCATTATTTGAACCACTTTGTATGACCTGGTTTATCTGATGGTGTTTCTTATTAATGGTATATTGAAAATGTTGATTGAAGGGGAAGGATGAAACCATTACTTAAATGTTGATTCAGAGTGATCAGATTTGATCTTCCAGGCAATATCTGGGTCACAGTATAATTGATTTAGCTATTATTTTATTTTTCTTCAAAATGTTATGAGAATATATAAGACATTTTCCATTCTAACATTTTCTAGACTTTTTTTTCTTTTTATGGTAATAAATACAGACCTTGAAATCTTTCCTTACAATTTAAAATTTGTTTTTTACAGTCTGATTGTTCAGCTTTAAGTTGTGTTCACGTGTGTTCGAATTGTTACATTATGTTAGTTACTTCAATTAAAGCTGTAGAATTTAAAACTAAAAATTTATGTTTTTATCTATATGGAAAGTATAGTACGTTTTATACTTTAGTGGTGCTTATGAATCTTAGTTACTAGATGATTTAACATACTGTTTTTCTAGTTATTATTACTTATTCATAGGAACTACACATTTGATCTCTTTTCTATAAACAATAGCACACATTTATTATAGTCAGTATTCACTGATTTTTTTTCCAGGCTAAAGCCATATGTGCCAAATTAGAATCAAATATTAATCTTGTGAAAATTGTACTCTGAATTAATTCGCCAATGGCAATAGGTGTTAAACTCATTTGCAGGGTCTGAATAGCATTTGTCACATTTCTGCCCCCTAGTGGTAGCCTTCATCTTGTCACCTTTGCAACACCTTAAGCTTGCTTTCTTGAAAAGTATAATGGAAAAACATAAGTAGTGGGTGAGAATATATATGGAGAAAAATGTGTAAATTAAAATTATTCTTGTAGATCAATAACCTACAATCAGTATGCAGATAATGTATACAGAATAATCAAATCATTCATTGCCTTATATTTAAAATGTGAGGCTCTAAAGAGATAAAATAAGACTGCTCTAAAAATATGCTCAGCGATCTGATATTACAGTTGTACATTTTTAAGCTCTTTTAAAAATTTCTTCTTAAATTAATTTCCTATTTATGAAAGTTAATGTATGAGAAATATTATAACTTCGTTTAGTCATATAGTAAATAGGGGAAAACCCTAATAAAGAAAAGGAAAAACTAAGAATAATATCACTCGAGCATGATTATTTGTAGTGCTTAAAAACATGAGAGTATTTGGACAACTATGTAACATGACTGATTTTAGTGTTGGGAAAACTTTTTTTCATGTTTAATGTATATTTGATATAGCGCTTCCTCTTTTGAACAGTGCCAGTGTTGCTGAATTTGGTCTCATAAAGTGGAAATATTACTTTCATTTTACTCAAGAAAACTTTTTACTTTTCTCATAACAAGTTTATTAGTATACTTTTAAAAGTAATGTAAAGTTTTGGGGCTAGATAAAGGAATTCCTGCTTATACGACAAACTAAAAGCTTAAGAAAAAGCTTAAGCTGTTTTTTTCTTTCTGTTTCTATTTTTTTCAATAATGAAATTGAAAAGTTTTATTATTTGGCTGTTTGCTGAATCTCTGTGAACATATCACAGCAGTGACCAGTTACTTTAATATCTCCTGGATTTGTGAATAGTATTTGAAATCCTCTATTTTTTTCCCCGTAGAAAAAAGTATAAGATATAAAAGCATAAATCAGGTTTTAAAATGAATCTGTGTATTAAGTATCTCAGGAGCTAAAATACTAGCTTCGTTCCATTCTATATTAAAAATTTTAAGAGTAGGAAAAGTTAAGAATCCAAAGTCTGTGTCTAAACAATGACCACTTTTTCTCAATCCTCAGTAATTTGTATATATAAAGCACTGAATCAAAAGGTATGACCACTGTATCATTTGTTAACGATAAAATGAAATTAAGTCTTTGTTATTCATATTTTTTAATCATTCAGCAGTAATAACCTCTAGGCCATCTGCTTTTTGTGAAATTTAACATGTGTAAAATTATATTGCAGGTTATAATGTTGTTGTAAAGATTCCCACAGGAGCAACAAACATTGACATTCTTCAGCACAGCTATTCTGGAAAACCAGAAGATGACAATTACCTTGGTAAACATTTCTAGTAAACAGCAGCCAATGTGTGGTTCGTGTGCAATTTCATGGATGTCTGTGATTGATGTAAATTCTTGGAAGGCAACAAGAGTTCTTTGAGCAAACATGCCATTTCAGTTTATACTGAGCTTAGGTCATCCAACTCTCTGGACGTATGTTCTTCTTAAGCTCTACAAAATATATTCTTTTAAAAAAAGACAGAAAATTGTATTCTTAAAAAAAAAAAGAATACAATTTTGAAAACTAAGTTTGTTTCTGCTTTTTCCTGTAAGAGTATCTTAGATAACCATAAGTTATGTTCAATCAGTTCCATGTGTATTTAGAATAAAATTATATCTTTTTGTCTAATATTAATTATAGAACTCTTTGGGGTTAAATCTTTTAAATAGGTTTCTTCATTGTTTTTGGCATGTAGCAAAAGCATTTTAGCAGTTTTTCAAAGGGTGTTGTATTTTTAAAAGACATCAAAGGAACTGTGGTTTTACATTTTTAGATGCTAATGAATGTAGTCACAGTATATTGTCCTGTAGCTATTTCTAGAGTATAAACTTAATTTATGTTACCTATTTTTAGAAATTAGCTTTTAGGTTTAAAGAATTTTACTTAGACACAAAAATGAAAAGAATATTTTACAAACCTTTCCCTTGTGTCTGAGTAATATTTTAATGTTGACTTATCCTTCATTCACCACCCTGAAGTAGGTATTTGATGGTCCAGAGCTGATATTGAAAAAGAGTAGGTATTTGATGGTGCAGAGCTGATATTAAGAAAGTATCTGCTTCACATTAATAAAATGTGAAATACTGATCCAAATAATTCAGATGTGTAACTGGCAATATGAATCTATAATGAACAGCTTATCAGAAATTACATTTGGCACTATAAAATCAAAAGTAAAGGGAACTGCTTAGTGAGTACTGGATTTTCTTTTGGGGTGATGAAAATGTCTTGGAGCTAGATAGAGGCAGTTGTACAACATTTTATGAATGTATTGAATGCCATGAATTGTTCATTTAAAAATGGTCAATTTTATGTTATGTCAATTTCATCTCAATAAAAGATGAAAAAAATTCTCAATGAAAATATTTTTATTTATTACCCATTTACATTTAGTTGAAGTTATTTTTCTTTTTTTGCTATAAATATTACCTAGGTACACATACATATATATGCTACCATACTGTAGAAGAATAATTTAATAGGTCTTTCTTAGGTTCCAAATGTAGATATATGTATCTTTCTAGAATTAGGAGTGGACCACAATCTTCTAAATAGGCCTATCCAGTTTTGATAAAGTATAGATTCTTATACAAAATAACTTCTGTTTCATAGGATAAATATAGATCTTTGGTGGGAAGGGTTGGAGGGTCAAAAAATCACCTGTGGTACAATGTGCACGGGTGGGAGCAGTGGGTACACTTGAAGCCCAGACTTCTTTGCCACTGTACAGTGCATTCATGTAGCCGAAAACTAATAGTATCCCTGAAAGTTCTGGAAAAGAAAATACACACACACACACACACACAGACACACATAAAACTTTATTCTCACTGAATTCAATGTAATATATAAAGACATTTATACTAGTACACATATACACAGAAACACCAATTTTTAAAAATACAGTAATTCCTTCAAGATTACTTTTTCAGAGGAGTATTGTATTTATTAGGAAGTTTAGCCATAGATAACTTGTATGCTTTTGGCAGGGTTTCCTAGAGTGCCAAACAAATGTTTTCCAGAAAGGCTATTGTTCCACTAAAAAGTATAACATAAATAAAGCAAACAAAAAGTATTTGATTAACCTGAAGTTTTTCCTAGTCAGTATAAAACCTTAAATATTGCATATCCTCTTGAAAATTAAAAATAATTAGCCCAGTATTTTACAATTACATTTTCTAAATTTGATCCCTATTAAAAGCCTGTGAGGTAGAAATTTGTATTATTTCTATTCTGCTATTCAGAAAATTGAGCAAGAGTTTTGTCCAAGATTACACAGAAATTAACTGGAACACTTTGAACTTAAATCTATTGTTTTAACATGGAAAATTCATTTGTCTTTTTACTACTATACTGTTGTGGACACCATGTAATTTGTATTTTAAAAATAACAAATTATGAACACATATGATATAATTGTTTTATGAATATATTTATATATGTAAATGTATACATACATATTTGACAGGCATATATTTATACCTGTCACCGGGAAAAAGAGAGGACAAGACAGGCCATAGACAGAGAGGGAGATAGGCGTGTTTATCTGAAATGCAGAAATTCACGTATGTATCAGCAGTAGTTGAGTACCTTTGTATGAAACATTCAAGCATTTGTATAGAAAGTAGTATTCTCATTGCTTGACCTTTTAGAATATCGGCCCTAGAGTGCTAAAGCTTTGTGCTTTTTTCCAAAGACAAGCATAAATGGAATGTTGTAGCTGTGTAGCTGCTCTTTCTTTCTCCACCAGTGAAGACTAGGACCATTGAACTGATCTGTCTACTGGGGCCATGAGTTCTGTTCACTTTCCCCCTACTTGTGTGTCTCTTCTGAAGCTGCATGCCTCATGGAAGAAGATAACTTTCTGAGATAGAAAAGTAGAGGGTGAATTTATTTTGATATCTTTGGCTGATGTGCTGAAGTTTCCCTACTTATAGATTAGATTCCACAATGCAATAAAACAAACTTATTTCCTTAGTATTAATTTACATTTACTTACTTTAGTTTTAAAAACTGATTTGAATTTTATTTTATGTCCCATTGACTTGTTTTACTATTTCATGAGTAATGTTTTGTTATTTTACAGCATTATCTGACACTCAGGGAAATTTTCTTTTGAATGGAAATTTTGTTGTAAGTATGTCAAAAAAAGAAATCAACGTACAAGGAGCCATTTTTGAATACAGTGGCTCAAACAACTCAATTGAAAGAATTAATAGTACTGATCGACTAGAAGAAGAACTGATTTTGCAGGTAGATTCTTAACTACTAGTTAAGCAGTTAATGTTTATTATTAAATGTATACAAATTATGTCTTAATATGTCTTTTATGAATTGACTGTTCGTTCCTTTGTATTTTATTGAGGTGTTGTGTGTGGGTAATTTGTACAACCCTGATGTACGTTATTCCTTCAATATTCCTATGGAAGAGAGGAGTGACCTGTTCACATGGGATCTGTACGGACCATGGCAAGACTGTACCAAAATGTGTCAAGGTACAACTGGCATTAAACAAGAGACAAAAGTCTAACTGTGCATGCTGGTGTCATTTTGGGTACTTTTTTGGTAGGGGGGGACTTTTGAGTTTGGCTGCCTATGGAATCCTCCCCACCGTCACCGCACATATCCCATACAGACATTCTAAGGTTTCCTTTTTTTTATCCACTTCCACTTTTCCTCTCACTGATTCTTTGTTTCTTGTATTAACAAGCCCATTTAACGCTACCCTTTTCGACATTCTCCATTGCTGTTTCTTTCCTTTCCTTTTCTCATTTTTTTTTCACAGCCACGGAAAGTTTCTCTAACTCTCAATCTGCTACCCAGTGAAATATCTGCCCCTCCCTTTACCCACCTCCACATGCTCTTCCTCAACAACTTGGCTTCCCCTTTAGTGTTGAGGTATCGAACATTCTTTTATTTCCCTTCCTTGACCACAAGGAAATATATTTGTACAGATAGCATAAATAACTGAAGGGAATAGAGGGGGACAATGGAAAAGCAGAGAAATTTACAGTAGGGAAAGAAAGTAGAAAGATGCAATTTATAATTATGGGTACTTAGTTGTATAATGTTTTTCAATGCAGTAAACACTTGTTGAGGGAATGCTTTGTTTCAGAATATTAATAAGACCCCAATTCTGCATTCGAGTTTTACAGTCTAGTGGTTGAAACAGATGCAGTAGATATTTTAATTTAAAATAGTAGATGCACTGCTACAGATATACACAGAGTAGACCATAGAAAAGGTAGAGCGAGCAGGTTGTGAGCAGATTGAAGCTGGAGGTAGAGAAGTTTGTATAGAACGGAGAAAGAGTTTTCATAGGTAATAGAGAAAAGGTTTGGGAATTGGAGGCACAGTGTGAGTCAGAGAGTCAGAAGCTCAGAACAATATGGAGATCGGCTTATGTGAGAAAGTGGGTGGCCGGGGGCAGTGACCACAGTCTAACAAACTGTCCTGACAAGGTGCCAAAGAAACTGTGGTGTCTTGTTCAGGGCCGATGCAGCGTTGGTCTTGTGGCACTAGGGCAGTGGTGCCCAGAATAATTGCGTGGGACCAGGTGTTCCTGTTACGTTTGGGCAGTGTCTTGGGCAATGTCTCAGTGGAGGCATGTGGCGGTAGATGATGAACGGTTGAGTAGGATAAATGCTGGGGGTAGACCACAAAGAGCTGTGGTCACATGGAAGAAGGAAGAATTCATTTTGACAGAAAGACCATGGATATACTTTAGAGGAGAATTGGAGGTTTGGGAGCTGGGACCAGCATTACAGCATTGAGTGGGTAAGCTCGTCTGTAGCTGTGGATGTGGGGAGTTAGGAGAACAAGTTCAAGCAACAGAAGAATGGAGGAACATTCTAAAATGTGGTGAACACAGTAAAGGATAACACAATTCAAAATGGAAGTTTGGACACACATGGTGAGAGATGGGTTGGGGCGTCAAACCAGGAGAGCTCTCTTAATCACATGCAGCGTGACAGGAGCTATAATTTCTTTTGCCAAATAGTGCACTGTGATTATATTTTGTTTTCTGTGTAACATTTTGGTTTCTCTAAAGTTAAATTCTTTACTTTGTTTACCAGTTCCAAACTTGTTGTCAGAGCTATGTATACATTTTGTCTTAATATTTTCAAGCATACTATTTAATTTGTCAGTTTCAATTTTCCTTCACTTTATCTCTTGCTCCTGTGGCCTTCTTTTCTCCTGCTCTGATTTGTTTGTGTTGCTGTTCAGCCTTGTTATATGACTGTCACCTTGAAATTTCCCTTTATTATTATCATGGAAATTCTCTTTAATCTTCTTTTGTGTTGGATTTCCTGTTTTCTAAATCCCATGACTTCCTCTTCTTGATTTTCTTCCCACACAGGGTGGAACATATTCCTCAGTGCTTTCCAAAGAAAGAAAGTCGTTTTTTTTGAGACCTTTCATATTTGAAAATGGCATTATCCTGTTCTCATGCTTGATTGGTAGTTTAGCTGGTATAAATTCTAAAAGATTTTTTTTTTTAGAATTTGAAAGACTTGTTTTCTGGCTTTTCCAATTTTCTGTGCTTGTGTGTAGGACTTTCTTTTCTGGAAGTTTTGTGGATTATTTTTAAATTTTAGTGGTATGAAATGTCGGGATAAGTTGCCTCAATGTGGGTGTTTTTTACATCTGTTTTTCTGGGTAATTAGGATGTCATTCAAATTTGGAAACATAGATTCTTTGTCTTGAGAAATGTTATTGTGTTATTACTTTGACAATTTTCTCACATTAATTTTTCTCTTTTATCTTCCTATAATTTTGATTATTTGGATGTTCAACCTCCTAAAAAGAGCTGTTATTTTCTAATTTCTTCTCCCAATTTCATCATTTTCTTGATGTTTTCTTCTAATGACATCTTGCTTTTGCTTCATGAATGCATTACCTTCTATTATATCTCTATTGTATATCTCCTATTATAATCTTTAAGTTTTCTTCTGCTCCCTGACTTATTTGTGTTTCATCCTAGTTCTATTTTGCTTTTGTTTATTCTACCCTCTTATGTGTTAGAGGTTTTTCTAAAATGTCTATTGATCCTTCTCTGTTTGTTCATATTTAAAAAGTACTAAAATCTGATGCAAAGTCCCGTGTGGGTCAGACAAGTCAACTAGAGGCTACATTATAGAGTAATTTGGTTATGAAGTAGCCCTTTCATGTGTCATTGAGGAGAAGCCCCAAATGTCATTGTCAGTTGATCTTTTTTCTTGAGTTACATAGGCTCCCACGAGAGGAATTCTCTCATCTTCTGATGATCATGAGGGGGCTGCAGGACAATAAACATTGGCTTATAGTCAGAAGAAGATGGAGAGCCCAGTGGCCTGGGATCTCATCAGTCAATATGGGATCCTTACTTAATCGCACAGTTCCAGTACAGTGTGTCCCCAGCTTCCCTCACCTGTGTCTTGCACTATCAAGTTCACCTCTTCTAGAACTATGCTGTCTAATATGGTAACCCCTAACTGCATGTGGCTAGACCACTGAAATGTGCTATAAGCATGATATACAAACTGAATTCTGAAGATTTACTATGAAAAAAATGTAAAATATACATTAATACTTTTTATATTGATGCCATGTTTAAATTACCATATTTTGGATATTTGAGGTCAAGTGTAAATGTTATTAAAATTAATTTTTTTTTTTTAACTTTTTAATATGACTACTAGATAATGTGGCTCACATTCTGTTTTTATTGGACAGTGTCGCTTTCACCTAGAAGAGTAGTGGTCTAACTGTTTTGTATAAATACTTTTCAATCAATTCACTTTTTCAAGCCTACTCCTCTCATATTTACCCCTTCAGAGGAATCTGGTGTTTTCCATTCCTGGGCTTTTCTGGGATTTTATGGCATGAATAGTTTGTTTCTTATTTACTTTCCCACTTTACAGACTTAGGTTTCATCTTCCTTGGCTCTGTTAAATAGTTATTTCCACCTACTTTGCATATTCAAAATTTCCTTTTCTTGCCTACTGTTTTTTAAAATATTTTTTTGTTTGTTCTTTTGGTTTATGCCTTTTCAAAATTCCTTGTAGTTATTTCAAAGGATATTTAGGAAGAAGCAGAAATAACATATGTTCATGTTTGCTTAACTGGAAGTACAAAGTTGAACTTTGATAGAACAGAAATTTGATCGTGTCACTGACTACTTAAACACTTTACTGTCTCTCCATTGCAGAAATTTGTAAAGTTCAAACTATCTGGCCCATTATGACCACTTCTCTTAGCTTGTTTTTGCTGTGGTTATACTGCATACAAACAACTATCAAATCCCAATGGCTTAGAACAACAAAAGTTTATTTCTTACTCATACCTTATTTTGACTGCTAATTGGCTATGGCTCTACTCCAATGTGGTGTCTGCATCCATGTTGGTTTTTCTTAAATGTAATTTATAGACTTTATTTCTTAGCGCAGTTTTAGGTTTATTGAAAAATTGAGCAGAAAGTGTAGAAAGTTTGCGTAGACCTCCTTCTTCCCTCCTCTGTTTCTCCCCACCACACATACTCCCCTGTTGTTAACATCTTACATTAGTGTGCCACATTTGTACAGTTGATGAGACAATTTGATACATCATTATTAACTAAAATCTATAGTTTACATTAGAGTTTACTCTTTGTGTTGTAAGTTCTATGGGTTATGGTAAACGTATAATGACATGTATTCACCAATACAATACATACATGGTAGTTTTGCTGCCCTAAAAATCCCCTGTACTTCATCTGTTCATCCCACCCACCTTCCCCCACAGCCTGTGATAACCACTGATCCTTTTATTGTCTGTCTATGCCTTTTTCATTCTTGATTCCAGGCTGAAAGATCAGCCCTATATGTGAAATTCTGCCCTAGAGACAGAGAGTACAAGGAAAGAGATCTGGTTTGGACTGAAATAGGTCACATCACCTCACAGTCAGTTGTATAATCCTGATGCCAATGGACAGAGAAGAGTTATTCTCTTGCAAGAAGTTGAGATGGAGAATTCATTTATGGGGAAAGAGGAGGAAAATAATAGATGACAATAATACACTACATTGTATAGCAGTAGTGCAGTCCCTAGCTACTCAATTCTTCACCTATAATTGCTCTATCCAGCAGTAACGAATTTCTTCCTACTCCATACCTGTCTCATGTTCCTTATGTCTCTTCACTAAGCTAACTCCTCAGTCATTCAGGATTTAACTTCCTTGTTATAAAAAGTCATTCCTCACTAGATTAATATAATAATATATCCTGGATGTTGTGTTGGTAATTTTTGCTTGCTTAGAATAACTCCTTTAGGCTATTAACAGAAATACATAATTGTGGACCATCTACTTAGGTGAATTTTCCTTTCATTTTTAATTTTTGTTTGACTTTCACCAAGGTCTTCATAGAAGAAAAATTACCTGCATACGTAAGAGTGATCATATGGTTGTGCCTGATCAAAGATGTGACCACTTGCCACTTCCATTGTTTGCTACTGAAAGGTGCAATACAGACTGTGAACTAAGGTAAAAGGGAAATAATGTATAATGTAACCAGATTAAAACTAATAAGTGAGCTAAGAGTAGAACATTCAACTCAGTGCTCGACTCAAAAAGGACACGTAACTAATACTTATATTCTGCCCCTGCCATTATAAAATGTCAGGCTTACTAATTTATGGTGAAACTCAATACATAATTGGTTTGAATTTTTACTCACAGTATTTGATGAATACCAGTATCTAGGCCTCAACATTTTGTGTAGAAAATGGAAACAATTTTGTCTATAAAATAAACACAGATAAATATTTATCAGAAAATCCATGGTTTTAAGACCTGAAGCAATAAATTCTGTAGCATGATTCTGTAATTCCCATTGAATTCATGAATCAATAAATTTCTGAAGTCTGAGAACTGGAAATACACAAATTTATTCTCCTGATTTCTTATCAGTATTTTGTCAATTAATCTGTAAGGAAGTGGATCCTAGATCATGGCAGGGAAGTTTGTACTTCTAACCTAAATTTCTTGTCATTTGGAATTTTTTTGTGATTACTCTTAGAATGACATAAAGTACCATAACCCCATCTTTCCTTTTTTTTTTTTTTTAAAATATATGTGTTGTAGCAGGTGACATTTAACATTCAGGGATAGCCAGAACCTCTTCCATGATGAGGATAAGAATTTATCAAGGATGAGAATTTCTATGTATTTATGTTGTTGTGTAAAAACATAGCAAAGGCCTAGTGGTAGGAATTCCTGTATAAGCTACACCACTGCACTGCAGTGGCATGAAGCACAGTGAGATCCATGAGATACTGTTGGGGATGAAAATAAGTTCCATGAATTATGTGCTTTGTGGTATTGGTACACTCAAGTTGTCTGATAGATTGCTAGACTACAATTGGAATAATTTGGCAAAAACAAGAATTTTTACTTGTGGAAAATGTGTTTTCCCTGGAAACAGGTCAAAATATAGATCATATGAATTAATGAAAAATATGATATGTTTTACAAAAACTAGTTTACCAAACATTAAAGACTTTACATTTATTGATATAGTCAAATACTCAGACATTCTCTGCTTATAAATCAAACTACTTACCGAGGGGTTGCATGGGAGACCACCTGATTTGGAGTCAGATATATTCAGTCATAGTCTTAAATCTATCATGAAGCAATTGAGTAATCTTGGTCTCAACCAGTTTTTTCCAGCTGATTTTGGGGAAGTTTGGGGTTCCTTGGACTTACCTCCAAAACTGTCCCCAAATGCCAGAGTAAGGTCAATAGTTACAATACTGGCCCTCTAGCTTTACTTTAACCAGACTGACTTCATATTATGGCTTCATATCACCTCTTAGAATTTTTAAAATTGAGTTGTACAAATGAGTTTCTCTGAATCTATTTTTAATTGTACTAATTAATATACCTCCTAAATGTAATAACATTTTTTTTCTAGGTGGCACATCATTGGCAAAAGTGAATGCTCATCTCGTTGTGGTCAAGGATATAGGTCCTTGGATGTCCACTGCATGAAGTATTCCATTCATAAAGGACAGACTGTTCCAGTAGATGATCACTACTGCAGTGACCAACTTAAACCTCCTACTCGAGAACCATGCCATGGTGACTGTGTCTTAACAAGATGGCATTATTCTGAATGGTCCCAGGTACGATAAAAATGATTGCTTAAGAAAAGTTGCCCCGTTTTTTTCTAATTATATATTTATGTTACCCCAATGTATATATTTGTTAAAAATCTGATTTTTTCCTACTAGTTACAACTTTTTTTTTTTAATCAGTGTTCCAGGAGCTGTGGAAGAGGGGAAAGGTCTCGAGAATCTTACTGTATAAATAACTTTGGCTATCATCTTGCTGACAGAGAATGCCAAGAACTTTCCCGAGTGACGAAAGAGAATTGTAATGAATTTTCCTGTCCCAGTTGGGCTACTAGTGAGTGGAGTGAGGTAACAGTAAACACATAAGGCTTAGAACTTTTATAATACTCTGTTAGGAAAGCTTTGCAATAGAAGTCTTTATAAAATTAAGAAGTATTTAAATTTATTTTATTATTTTGTAAATAACTTTATTATCCAGGCAATCAAAAAATTTACAAGATGGTTTGTCCTTAAAGTATTTACAGTAAAGTATTTAAAGTATTTACAGTATCTGGCTAGCAATAATATTAAATGATGTTTACTCTAATCGTTTTCATAAGGAAGTGCCACAGCTGCCTGGACTATATACTTTTTGTGTATATTTTTGTACTTTTGTTTCTAGGACGAATGGGTGTTTCCATGGGACTTGGGCAGCAGAAGTTGAGGGGGCCTGATTTTATGTAGTGACTATCTCTGGAGAAGTGAAGGAAAATGCACTTAAGAATGGTCTTTCAACTGTATTTTAATATGCAAATTGGCCACTGCATCATCTTTAAGGCTTTTGTGCTGACTAATGCTGCAAATAATGATGATCAGTTGTATTCTTACAGTGTCTTGTTACATGTGGAAAAGGAACAAAGCAGCGGCAGGTGTGGTGTCAGTTGAATGAAGATCACTTGAGTGATGGCTTCTGTAATCCAAGTACCAAACCTGAATCTCTTAAACCATGTGAGCTTCATCCATGCTCTTCCTGGCAAGTAGGACCGTGGGGTGCTGTGAGTATATGATATAGGTTTTTCTAATTTGATTCATCTTTACAAAATAACACAAAAGTTGTGATATAGTCAATCCTCCCTTAGTGAATGCTATGAAATTTGGGTTGGTTTACTTAAAAAAAAAAACCTGAAATATGAAACTTTATCTGAAAAATGTTGACAGTACTGCTAGTTTTGCTGTAGTAAATATTTCAGTTTTGCTTTTGAACTCCCATCAACAAACCAAAATGATGCAAATTGTAGATGTTTTAAAAAAATTATTTATTTTTAAAAATGTAGGGTGCAATTCAGGAATTTTATGTTTTTATCAGCTTTGTTTAAACTGAATGTTTTCGGGTTTGGTGTCTAAATTGGTATCTTTTTTTAGGGTAGACATTGCTTAAAAGTTTTGCCAAACAAGAGACTAGGAATCTGCAGAAAGAGTAATGGTCAGGTTGGATGAGGGTTGGTAGCTTATTCTTCTGTAGAGATTGCCTTTAAATTTATCATACACTGTTCTTTCTTTATCTCTTTGAGATTTACTTAACATATTAAATGACATGCATACACTGGGTAGAATTTGGAAAGTATTATTTCCCTAAATTGTATTGACTTTGCCTCTGAAATATCAGACCTCTTTTGACATTTTTACATAGCTTTTTAGGATACAATAATAATTGTAAAGTTTGATTTACTTCAATATTGTATTGATATCTACATAGTAAATTTGAATAAAGGGCATAGTGATCAAGTCTGCTTATTTTATGTCTTAAATCTGGTCTAAATGACTAGTAAAAAGATCTACTGAAAATATATTATTAACTATGTATTCATTAAGAAAAGAAGTTTATGTAGTTTTTGAAAAGCAATGATTTTTAAAATATCTATTTTCTTCTTTCAGTGCACAGCCACATGTGGCCATGGGTATCAGAGGCGTGCCGTTAAATGTGTCAGTGTGCTATTTAGTGCAGTGTTAGATGACACAGAGTGCCATGGGGCCAGTCGCCCAAGGGAAAGGCAGGTAAAGGAAATCTCTTTATGGGTTGTAAACAAAGGGATTTATGAGACAGAAGATTATTGATGTGTTAAAATTATTTCTTTGTATATTTTTTCTGCTTATATGTATATCCCTTAAAAGTGTGTGTGTATGTGAGAGAGAGGGAGAGAGAGAAAGAGAGAAAGAGGGAATTTATATTTCTTGGTTTTGTCAGCTTTATGAATGAAATCTTCTACTCTTCATCTGCCATGGGATCACCCATTTAGCTTGTATATGTCAATTCTTTGAACTGAAGAAGAATACCTATTATTATGACTATCATGAACTTCTAAGATATACTGTGCCTTTTAAAGAAGACTTCTGTGTTCATTCAGGATGTTTCAGCTGAGCAGTGTATTTAAAGGACTACTGCTCTTTTCCTTTTCAGCCATGAGACAAAATGATCCAAACTTTAGGGTTCAGTCGCATTCCACTACTAGCATTTGACAGTACTATGTGCTTTTGAAAAATACAAACCATAATATCACCTAATTGTAATTCAGTGTGCAACTGTTCTTAGACATATGGAAGAAGAAATGAAGTATTGAATTTAATATAATGCAGAGCGATTAATTAATTGATGATTTATGAGATCCATTTTTCTTTTGAACAGGACTGTATAGTTATACCTTGCCCAATTATTTCTAAAATTGGACCCACTTCATTACCAGTTATTCCTGCAGGAAAGATAGCACAATGGCGACATGGTTCCTGGACCCCAGTAAGTAAATTTCTTTAAGAGATGCAGTGTTTCTATTATGGAGGCTTTTAGACATCAACAAAAGGATTATAAAGATTTGACAAATTAATGTACACATTCATTCTCAGGCATTTTGATGGTATGAAAGAAGTGTAGAGTTTAGAATTAGAAATTAATGGCTGGGTCCTTTGCCTTTCAAGAGCTTCATATCTTTACTCAAGAAGTTGATGTTTTCTGAGTCTATTTTCTAATCTACAAAATTGGAATAATAATAATACTTATGTCACAGGTTGTTTTGAGAAGCAGATGTGATATTAGGCATTTATCAACTTTTACTTAAGCTATAAACATTTCCATTTTTTTTAAATGAAAAGCTTTAATGTATGTGGAGTATATACTTTGTTTTAATCTTATATGGAATATGTGTTTTTAAACTTCACATATTCTTTGAATATTTTAATTATGGAATCACATCTACTCTATCTATTAGTTAGGTCTTTCTAAGTTATTTTATGGAAATCTTAAGATTCTTTTACCTCATGTGTTTTCAGTATCTTTAATTTTAGCAAACAACTAAGCATTATTTAAAATCATTATATTTGCATATAATTCAATTATTATATAATATTTGTGAAATGTAGGACTTAAACTGATTGAGATATTCACTAACCCGTCTTTATTTGAAGTGCTGCAAGGTGATAGTATTTTTAATTTATATTTTCTCAAGAAACTTAATGTTTTAGAAATGTGGGTAACAGTTTGGTGTAAGGAACATGGGGGAAGTACTATATAACACCATGGTGTAAATTGATTTTTTTTTAAGTGCTCCGTGTCTTGTGGAAGAGGTAATCAAGCCCGCTATGTAAGCTGTCGTGACGCTCATGATGGAATAGCAGACGAATCATATTGTGCCCACTTACCCCGACCTGCTGAAGTATCTGTCTGTTTTAGCCCTTGTGGAGAATGGCAAGCAGGAAATTGGTCACCTGTAAGTATTCTTATGAGAAAGGGAAATGAAAAACTAAATATAGTTGATATTTCATGTAATATTATTGTACATTGCATTGTAAATGTTGAGTAAATTTTTCACCAGTGTTCAGTTTCCTGTGGCTTTGGAAAAACAACTCGACAAGTTTTATGTATCAACTACCATCAGCCAATTGATGAGAATTACTGTAACCCTGAAGTTCGACCTGTGATAGAAAAAGAATGTAACCTGGCAGCCTGCCCACCCACATACAGCCACTTTCCTACTTCCTCTGAGCAGCCAAGCCATTATCCAAGCAGGAATTTCCCATTAACTCACAAACCTGAAGATGATCAAAATCAGGGGGCCCATCCATCAGTCAACAGAAATCAGTGGAGAACAGGACCATGGGGATCGGTAAGCCATCTTTATTGAGTTACATTAAGTCTATAATTTTGTTATATTACAACCTTTTTTTTTTTTTTTTTTTTTGAGTTGGAGTCTCACTCTGTCGCCCAGACTGGAGTGCAGTGGCCGCTCCCGGCCACCGCAACCTCGACCTGTTGGGCTCCGGCTATTCTTCCGCCTCAGCCTTCCAAGTAGCCGGAATTACAGGCGTGCACTACCACGCCCGGCTGATTTTTTGATTTATTGTAGAGATGAGGTCTCGCTTGCCCAGGCGGGTCTCGAACCCGCGGGCTCAGGCAATGCACTCACCTCAGCCTCCCAAAGGCGCGGGATTACAGGCTGAGCCACCGAGCCCGGCTAATATTACATCCTTTTAACAGATATATATAACATTAAATGCTAAATTTATTTGAATGTCAATAGTTTAAATCCTAAAAGGATTAGCGTTTTTTATGCAGATTACAAGTCCTGGCAGTCTTATTGAATAATATACTAATGTGATATGATTACAGAGGAATGCACTTTAAAACAATCTGATTAGAATTCATTATAATAAAAACAAAAGAAAACTCTTCAAGAGGTAAAACTATAAATGTTGATGAAAAAAATCCAAAACCAAAAATCATTATGATAGCAATGCAATAAGCTGGTATAAAATCATGATAAACTATCAAACATACAATTGTAATTCATATTTTATATGAGATTAATGATACAAAATAAAGAAAAACTCCAATGTCAAAGTTGAGTAATCTGTCTTTTGTTTTTTATTTCTTCTTAGTGAGACCTTAAAACTTTATTTAACACTTATGATGAGGATAAAAATTATTTCCTAATGTAAACTTGAAAGCTTCACCTCTTAATCAACAAATTCTAATGAAGCCCCCGTTAAAACAAGTGTTTTGGCAAATTTTCTGCATTCAAATTGTGATTCCTATGAGGGAGATTTTAATGTAGAGTTTGACTTTGAGTCAAATACTGATTTTTTTTTCATCATGTGAATTCATGATGTGGAATTTGCAGTTTGTGTGTGTTTCTGTGTTTTATCCTTGTCAGTGTTCTAGCAGTTGTGCTGGAGGTCTTCAGCATAGGGTTGTGGTCTGCCAGGATGAAAATGGACAAAGTGCCAGTTATTGTGATGCAGCCTCCAAACCCCCAGAGTCAAAGCATTGTGATCCAGGACCTTGTCCGCAGTGGAACTATGGAAGCTGGGGAGAAGTAAGTCAGAATATTTCCAAGCTAGTGAGATTATTATATTTCTGAGGGCCGAAAGTAAAGCATTTTATAATGTTCAATACTGTTGTAGAGTCTCATTTCACTGTACTATATAGAAAAAGATTTTTTAAATTGAGAGGATAAAAAACCATGTTCCTTTAGTAGATGTTCTGTCATGGTTTTAGTCACTATTCATTATAAAAATATAATGATTTTTAGTCACTATTCATTATAAAAATATAATGATTTTTTAACAGAACATGATATGCTAGGCAATATGTCTGCGAACTGCTATTATATTTTTTAAAGTTAGTTTATTATTTTAATTTCTTAGATAATTAGGTTGGTATAAAAATAGAAAACTAGATTGAAATATAAATCATGTTTTATCCTGTATTAAGTCCTTCATTTGGTGAATCTTTTCCTTTAAGCCAGATAGTTGTCACTTATTGAGCTCTTTTTTCATGTACTGGTGCTCTCTACACTCTGGAAATAGAACTTTTTAAATGGTCACTTGGAATACTAATCCCCTCCCCACCCCCACCCCCACCCCCAACTTAGAATGAGAAAGAATTTGAAGCAAATATTTATAGTAGCTTTAGATAAAGAAAATAACTCACCCAATTTCATGAGTCAGATAATTTTGCTTCATGACATTTTGCATATGATTTCTTCAGGAGTTTGGGAATCATTGTTTAAAGGTCCATTTCTGACCAGGAGCTAATAAACATCAAGTACATTTTTTAAAATGCACTTGTATTATTTTCCAAAATAAAGTAACTTTTTTATTTCTGTGTTTACCATGTGCTCATTTTGGAAAATCAAATTATATGAAAAACTAGAAAAGATAAGAACTTTTAGCATTTTGGTATATTTTCTGTTAGACTTTTGTTCTATGGTTTTTAGAAATAGGATAATATACATGCTGCTTTGCTACCTATTTTTATGTAATATATCCTAAACATCTTTTCAAGTTTATAAAATTAGACCTACCATATTAGTTTTCATGGCTACGTAATAATCTATTCATTTGATATCATGCATTGTGTAATTAATTCCTATTAGGTAAATCAATTTTGTTTCTGGCTTAACCTGCCAACAGCATCTTATAAACCCTTGATGTCTTACTTAAATATCCTATGGTACTAATATTCAAAATCTTGTCTGTTTTTTGTATAATGGAATTAAAACTTTGATTTTTTTTTTTTTTTGCCATGGGAGAAATGTTAAGAATTATGAAGGAACTAAAAACTTTACCTCTAGCATTACTCTGTTTAAACATTGAATAAAGCAATATAATATTCTCTTTAAAGCCACATAGTTTAAATTTTTTTCCTATTCTTGTTTTTAGTGTACACAAACATGTGGAGGAGGAATAAAATCAAGATTTGTAATATGTCAATTTCCCAATGGCCAAATGTCACAAGAGCACAACTGTGAAACCTTAAACAAGCCACCTAGTGTAGTACAGTGTCATGTGCATGCTTGCCCTGATGATGTATCATGGCATCGGGGACCATGGAAATCGGTATGAGAGTATTTTTATTCTTATTTGTTTTGTTTTACTTTGACCCTTTTACTTTAATTTTCTCCCTTTATAAATTGTGGAATGTACACAATTTATCCTCCCTGATTTTGATTTTTTTTTTTTAAAGCAGAATGTTGGCCATCTTGGCTTGTGCTTTTAAATTTAAAAGTTTGGAAGAGGAATCCATTCAATCTCCAGTACTGTAATATATATGTAATAGTTTTATACGTATTTATTTTTTAATGTGTGAATTTTGAACCATAGCACTATTTTAATGGAAATATTTTTCTCCATTACATTTTTTGGCTTGCCCTCACTTAATCAGGATTGTTTTACTATTTGCATTTGTATATATTGTTAACATTGTGCTTGTAACAATGGCAAAATAAGGCTATGTCTTGTTTGAGCATATAATTATATGTGGCTTTTGTCTGTCAATGTCCAATAACTGATCCAAAAACCAAATAACATTCTTTAAAATTTGTTTTTTGTCATTGTTAAACTTATTATATGTTTGGAAATGTGAAAATATATTAAAGAAAAGATAGAGAAATTTACTTACATAGAGTAAATTAATTGTTTACAGTTTTTTACATACATTCATAAAAAGTATGATTTGTATGATAATTTATATTGCATTTCTTCCACTGTGTGGAGTTATTGTGGTTTGGGAATATTTAAATTTTTTGTTTTGGTTTGGTTTTTTTGGTTCCATAGACAAACCTCATAAATTTTGTTTATAAATGGTTCTCTAGTATTCTTCAACTATCCAGTGTTTAAAGAATAATTAATATATAACTATGTTGAAATTAGCATATTGGTTTCCATTGATCTTTCAAATCATGAACAACCAATACATTTCTGTTAGGTGAAAAACTGATTTGAGTTTTTAATCTATTTATAATTAAATGTATAAACAGTTCTTTATTTGAAAAAAATAGTTGTAAATGCAGTTTTATAACCAATCCTTTGTGACTGTACTTGTTTTGTTTTGTCTAGGTCCAATCCTAACAGTGAGATATAAACCCAAGTTTCAAATCATGCTATTTGAATAGTAGGTCAAGTTTAGATTCAAGACAAAATTCATCTTTATAGTCATAGTGTGACTGATAATATAAAACAACAGAACATTTTAACTTTATTAGAGGATCTTAAAGTAATATTACTGCTTCAGAGGACTATCACTCTGTGGGAACTAACAAAAAACATAATTTGCCTTAGAAAGCATTCACATATTTATTTAATAAATGTTTACTGACCATCAACTATATCCTAGGCACTGTGTTACAGAAATAACTAAAGCTATTTCTTATCCCTATGGAATTAACAGTCCACTGGGGAAGATTTGAAATACTATAAGAACTCACCACAAAGATATTGTTTTTTATTAGTCATCATAGATTAGAAATTCACTTTCTCATTACTATATCTCTGTTACATCTTCTTTCATTTTTTTGGTTTTAGTTTGCAAGCCTAATTCTTAATGAAGCTATGGATTACAATCTTGGAATTTTGCCCCGATTGGGAAAGCAGAATCCTAATAACTAATTAGAGATTGAATTGTAATGACATTTGTTTCTGAGCACAAAGGTTTATTTTCTCTACTCATTCCTGACTTTAATTCACAAAGCAGTAAATATTTACTCATGTTTCCTGCTTTGTACTGGGTGTTGACACAATTAAAATTAAGTGGTTTTGAGTCAGATTTTCTATTTCAGTGGTCAGCAAACTATGGTCCATGGACCAAATCTGGCTCACTGCCTATTTTTGTAAGTTAGTTTTATTAGAACACAGTCATACTTATTTGTTTATGTGTTATCTATGACTGCTTTGTACTACAACAGCCAAGTTGATTAGTTGCAACAGAAACTGCATGACCCACAAAGCCTGAAATATTTACTATATGACTTTCTGAGAAAAGCTTGGTAACTCCTATTCTATTTAATAAACACTATAATGCTTTTTAAGTTTAACATAAAAATTTACTTAAAGTGATAGAATATTAAAATTATTAATAATTCCTTTTGGGTCAATTTGGATGTTTTTGATCCTTTGATATTTCACAAGATTTTAAGGTTTATTAACCTTCTCTACATATCCACTATTGTATTCATCTAATGTTTATATATTGTGTTGGAATGTATCTAATACTGTATTCCAATATATTTGTTATGTTATTTTTTTGTATGTAAATTATGTCACAAATGAAAAATCTGAATGTTTATTAAAGTTCTGTGCATAGATGACTTTTTCAACCTCACAAAAAAATTATCAAAAAAACAGTAGCTACATTACAAATTAATAAGAGAGAAGTACACAATTCTTCATGTTAACTACATGTCTATCCCATAAGGAGTTTATTGAATAATTCAGTCTTTGCACTAGTGAAAAACTGTAATTTTTTTTGATAAATTAAAGATGATAAAGTTTTTAAAATCACAATAAATGTTTACATCAGAATTTTTACAAACTTATTTATTTACTTTTTTGTATGTATAATGTACATATGTTTCATTAGAATGTCTGCACTTCTTTTATTCTATAAGGAATATTTATTTGTCAAATTAGTCTTTTATATAAAAAAGGGCTTATGGGATCTGAAGTTTTGTTGTCAAAACCAGATATAACCTTTTACCTCTTTCAGTGTTGGTGCATAATTCGCCAATTTCAGAATACCTCTTATCAACATTTCAGGTTAACATTCTTTCATGGGATAACTTTAACTTCAGTAGATCCTGTTCACTAAATTAGAAAATTAAGAGAGTGTGTGTGGGCGTGTGTGTGTCTGTATATGTGTATGAATTAATGACATGAAGTCTCAGAAACTTTTTTTGTTTTAAAGAATAGTAAAAATATGAAGTGCAAAGTCATTTAAAATATTATAGAAAGTTGTAAGAATACATTAAATGTTCTTTGTGTTGTAGAAAATCTTGTGCTGTAATAACAAAAGGAATAAATAAATCTTAACCTATGTCTGTTAATTTAATGACTGCATTTTTGTGATTAATCAATGTGAAATGATTGTATTTTAACCCTTGTTTATTAATGACACGTGCTGTGGCTTCGTGCTTTGCATACTTCATATGTATGTTGCATTTTGACCTCTAGGATCAGTGCCTAAAAATGTTTTAAGTCACTGAACAGATCTTGTATTGTAAGGAAAGCCTCCTTTCTTTTGGTGGATTTCTCTTAAATAACAAACTGTTAATTTCTGTTATTAAACATTTAATTGTTGAATAGTGTATTTCTTCATAATTTGACTTAGTATATGTATTAGCTACTGCTATTTTTTAGATATATTCCTGTTAGAAACTAACACTGGGATTTAAAAGTATAAGATTTATTGTTTAACTAGCAATTTTTAAATACTAGACAATTTTTATATTTTATATACATTATAAAAATTGAATAAAAATTAATGATTTGAACAAATTTATTTAGAAAGTTAAAAATAAATGTACTTATGACCAAAGTAGCCTTTAAACGGTAAGTAATAATTTTACTTTTATCTTTTACATATAGCAAGGGACATTATATATAACCTAACTGAACTACCAAATGTTCTTTAAGTAAATTTATATTGGTCAATTTACTTTTTCTCACTAAGTTTTATTTAAGAAGTGATTTCTTTTTCTGGAACGTTTTTATTCCCTACATAGAATGAAATTATATTTGGTAAATAAATAATGTATATTTCAGTGTGTTCTGGGGTTGATGATTTTCCAACAAAAGTAAAGTGAATATATATATTTTTTCTATTAAAGGTTATTTTTTTCTCGCAAAAAAATAAGAATTTTTTTTTTTTAATGAAAGCTTGCTTCTTGAACCTTTCTTACGTTGGTGCTTTCACTCTGTTTCATTTTTTTTTAAATGCCCTTCTGTAGCACTGTGCAGAAAAAATATATATACATTCAAAATCTCTCATACAACATAATGAAATACAAAAGTTAGAAGCACTATCAGAAATAAGCATGTGGTAGCAGCACATACCAAGTAATTCTGAAGTTTATCAGTTTGTTAAAAGAACACTGAGGGTCTGAGCAGAAGTGCTGGGCTGTTCCTTCCACTTTAGCTCCCATCCAGGGGAAATGTACTCAGGAAGACATGGATTCTGCCTCCATTGCTCCCAAGGCCAGCAGCAGCCACGGAAACAAGGTGATGTGTGGGGAAATGGTTTCAGGCGATTTTCAGTTCTTTATTTTGACTTTGTAAAGTGATGTATTAAGTAAAAACATTTATGGTTATTAGATATTTTCTTAAATTTGGAAAAGATACACATATGGGAGGGAATCCCCCCCAAAAAACCCTGATTTTATTTATAAAAATTGTGCATTTATTCTTACAAGTTTGAACTCCAGTCACCTTCAGTGTACTCTCTGTTTGATACAATGCACCTATTGAGATGCTTTTTCCACTGCTCAGAACAATTTTTGAACTTGTCAATTTTGATACTTTTTAGTTCTTCTGCTGTTTTTTGTTTCACCTCTTCCACATCAGCAAAACATTTCCCTTTGTGGAAACACCGAGGGTGGGACATGGGGGTCATGCCATTTTTGCTCAAAAAATGCTGAACACTATACAATGTGGATAGGTGTACTCGTAATCACCCATCATACAAGGACAAACACGTTGGAAGAATCTCCCCCCACCAAAAAAAAATTTACTGAAGCCAAATGCTGCCTCTCACAACAACACTAGCTGGTACACTGATGCCAAAGGGTTCCTAGGATCTAGTGGAGGAAGCCCACTCTCCAAAAAGCTAACTCCAGTTTTTTGGGGGTCTCCCCTTGTAAACATAGTAATTAGGTTAAAAATCTTTTTTAAATTTATTTTTTAAATAGTTTTATCAATTAAACATTAAGTATTTAATTAGAATGTCTTCATTTATTATGCTTATTGCTATAACTTTTTAAAATGCATTTACTGATTCTCCCCCAAATCATGCATATCTACTACATAGTAGGCATTGTGCTAGCCTCTAGAAATAAATCAGGCATAATCCCTGGGTATAAGGAGTTTGAAGTTTAGTAATGAATGTACTAAATAAACAGATGATTAGAATGCAGGGTGGGATTCCTATCCTGTTTCAGTAGCAACTATGTGATTTATAACATTGAAGGCCCATAATATTTAAGGTTTATTGGAATAATCCAAGAATTGGTAACGAGGATTGTACTTAAAATAACTCTGCCAATAGTTCCTTCTCGAAAGCCTAAATAAATAGGATATTCCATCATAATCTGGCAAGAGATGAGTGGTATCCTAAGTCCTTACTTATTATGGAAAGAGTTTCATTTTTTGCATAATTGCGTCAAGTACCTTCTCTACACATATGGATTTCGTATGTCACCAAAAGGGAGAATGTGGATGGATTTATAGTGTGTCCCAGTTATAATGCTCTGAAGATAATTTTGAAGTTACAGTTTGGCCCTGCAAATTTGGAATGTATGGCTTGGGAGAAATTAAGTAGATACTCTAATTAATGTTGAAAAAGTAAGAGACAGTGTGTGCATATGTTATAATGCTAGCAAAGTATAAAATAACCTTAGAAATCTCAACATGAAATGATAGGCCATATATTTTTCTTTGTATATCATGTTAAAGAAAGTGAAAAATGCCCATGATTCTAGGACAATTCTCCTATGTTTCCAAACATAATGTTTCAGAATGTTTAAGAATCTCTAGAAATAGATTCAGATGTTTCTAGAAGAAATTGTTCTCAGCGTTCTACAATATCTACGTGCAGTATGTTGAGATTGTTTATATGTAAGCATTGTTAGTATTAGTGCATTTAGATATCCTAAGTTTTTGTTGTAGAGCATTTATGTCAAGTTTCATTAGTTTGGGAAAATCATATTTTAGTTTTTAGTTTTAAATAACCACAATACTCAGACATTAATATTTTTATGTTTATTCCTTGCCATTTTTAAGACAATTGATTTCTAATTTTTTGATCATGTATATCTTTCTCAGTGAACACGAGTATGTGCTCTTAATGTATATATTTGTGTTGTATACATAAACTGTGTGATTTATAAAACATATACAAATATAAATTTTCAGTTGAATATTTGATATTAAATATAATTTTTATTTTGTAAATGCTAACAGACTTTTCTCTCAATGAGCTGTTATAGCATCTCATGTTTTAAAAGTGGTAGGACATGTTTAATTAGTCCTAAAATTCTTGTTTTAAAACTCTTTTAGCAGTTCAAAAATATGATTTATTTCATGTGGTTTCAATAGCTTCCATAGCTGAAAAAATCACCTCACAAAATACCTCCAAAAGCAACGTTTATCACGGGATGCTTGTGTTATATACCAGTAACTGGTTTTAAATCCGGTATATCAATTGTCGAAAAAAATTGAAAACTGCTTCACAAATTTCTACTTTTCATGATGTCATTCAGTACTTGAAGTGCTAAAAGGAGCTATATTTTTATATCTTAATGAATAGCTTTAAAACTTAATGGAACATTGATATTTTGGAAGTCATTTAAGCAGATTAGAAAGCATCGCTTCAATATTTTAAAAATATACAATTGGCATATTTCTGAAAATTTGGCTACAGAGTTTTATGTATATACCCTTGACAAAATCCTATAACACAAGAAATATTTCCAAACATTTCAAAATGTTCTCTTTCCAGAGAGAGAGAGTACCAGGAGTTTCTAAAAGTAGTTTTCTCATCAAATGTTAAATGTCTTCTTTATGTTAAAGGATAACAAGTATCACAGAAAAAAAATCAGTGAATTTTGAACAAGCCTCTTTTTTGTGACAGAAAAATTAGTAATTTGTCTTTATGAGCCCATTCATTTTTATGAGTTTGAATATAACCAGCAAAACTCTATACTTAAAACTGATATGAAAACCAACCACCACCACAACCAGCAGCAGCAGTTTCTCATGACACTCCTCATGTCATTACAAAGGAGTATGCGTTTATACATATCATATAATCTATACTCTTCCTAAATGGGCATGTGACAACCGCAGTGGGTACACTGAAATTACATGGAGAGTAATGGTATCCTTCTGTCTGGGAACCTGATATCTATGTTGTATGTCAGACTCACATATAGCCCCATATAGAAAATATTGCTTACTTTCGTGTAATGTTAGATAAAACAAATAGGAGTAGATGTTTATATAGAGAGAGTTTTGTTTTTGAGTCAAAGTCTCACTCCATCGCCCAGGCTAGAATGCAGGGGCATGCTCATGGCCACCCCAGCGTTGACCTGCTGGGCTCCATTGATCCTTCCGTCTTAGCCTTCCAAGTAGCCAGAACTATAGGCATGTACTATTACACCCCTAATTTTTTGATTTATTGTAGAGATGAGGTCTTGCCAAGTTACCTGAGCTGGTCTCGAACCTGTGGACTCCGGCAGTCCCTCACCTCGGCCTCCCAAAGTGCTGGGATTACACGCTTGAACCACTGTACCCAGCCTTTAAAAATATTTTTGACACTCTTGTGAGTCACCTTGCCACCTCTGAGCCATATATGCTTTTGAAAACCATGACTTGGATACCTTTGAGGGATATGCATTCAATATCACCTCTCAAACCTCGTGAATTCAAGAATCAAGATTGGAATTATGTAATTTGTTTTCATAGACACCATTGACTGCTTCCTGGATGTGCTTTACTACTCTGAAGATTGTACTCAAATTTACACACTAATTTATCTAATTCCTAAGTCTAGTAATAGTAGCATCTAGGAAGGTACTTTGGTATCACATTATGTTATATTATGGCCTTTGATGTTAAAAGTTTCTTATACATCATATGATATGCATATATTTGTAAGAATTAAATAAAACATTGCAGTGTTTTTTGGTAGGTCCCTTAGTAAGCCATGTAGCACATTTTTCTGTACCAGTTGTCAACTGAGCTTGAGAGTGATCCCCTAAGACAGTTCTGAGTTCTTTTTGATCTCACTGGGTTTTTTGATATTTTGCAATTGTGACCCCGAAACTCAAGAGGTTTTTTTATGAAGTGAATGGTGGCCACTGAGCTGCCAAAAATCCATCCATCAATCCACTCAAGATCATTGAGATTCCATATATATCAGGCACTGGGTTAAAAAATCATGGAAAACTAAAGATGAATAAGAATGGCATACTGTCCCATATACCTAACCACCCAGGAGAAATTAAATATATATGCAAATAACTAACAAGGAAAGAATATCATGGAAAGTCAGAAAACATGCATCCAATTAGAGAAACTTGAAAAGCTTTCTGGAGGAGAAGACATGGGTCTAAGCCTCGATGGTAGATAGGATTTAAGTGGGAAAGTAGGTATCAGATAAGAGATCGTCTGGAGCAAACCATAGAGACCAGAAAAAGGTAGTTCAGTTTGTCTTGTTTGTGATGACAAACCAGTTTGTGGATTGGTTTATGAGAGACAAGGGCAGGCATAAAGTTAGAAATATGAGTTAGGGCCTTACGAAGGGTGACCCATAAGGAGCATCATTAAGAATTTTTTTAAAAATTTTAAATCCTATAGATATAGAAAAACTTGATTTTGGGGGGAAGGAATGGAGATCAGAAGTGTGTTTTAGGAAGAAAATTGGTTAATTTTCATCATAAAATATAAGCAAAGTGAAAAAGACAAGATGAGAAGCCATGAGGGGAATCTTCTAAAAGCTGAGGATGATGATTTAGGAATGATTCAATTTGTTATTCGTCAGATATTTATGGGCTACTCGCTTACAACATTCAAATGTCTTTTGGTATGGAATAGAGGAATGGAAGCTAGTGGCAGACCCGTTGATGGGACTGTCTTTTTTCCAAAGGTGGGATGGCATCTGAAGATGGGAGGAAAAGGTATACTAGAAAACAACTTGTCAAGAGGATGCAGTTGAGAAAATAATGGGTAATTTTGCATCAGTGAAGTTTGGATTGAAAGAGAGCAAAGGTTTGGGCAGTGAATGAAGAAGACAACTGAGATCACTGGGATTGCAAGCTACCATGTGAGGGACCCATTTGATGGTACAGGGCAAGATTTTATATTTTATAGTCCACATTAGAGAATATAATCTTGACTTTACTCAGAGAAATGTAAACTTTCATTTGTGAAAAAAGTTTGAGAAGATATTTCAGCCTGCCAAAATATTAAATATTATATCTATCCTGGATCTTACAGGTAAAAATAAGAGCAGTGGTATTAGAAGTCCTGGGTTTCAGTTGAGAGTTAAGACCCCTGTTTTACTAAGTGATCCTTGGCAAGTCACTTAGCGTTTCTAAGATTTAATTTCCTTAAAATGAAAATAATAACTACCTAAAGAGCTTTTTTTTTTGATATAATGATACAATATAAAAAATGGTCAGCATAGGACATATCACATAAAGCTTCAATACATTTTATTTATCATCACTTATAAAATAAGTACATGTTCCCTTTGAGGAGTTAAAAATCCAATTGCAATAGTAAAGGTTAATAATACATCAATCTGGAACAAGATTTACTTAAGCACGTTATACTCTAGGGTAAGGATATACTAGAAATCAATTTGGACTGAAGTTCAGATTTTTCTTTAAACTTGTATAGAAAGACATCCAGCAAAACTTCATTTCATAATGGTACAGTTCAATGAATTTTCCAAAGTGAACACACCTATGTTGACAGCGTCCAAACCAAGAACATCAGCACCATGGAAATTCTTCCACGTGCCCCCTTGCAGTTACTATCCCCTCCAAAACTAACCCCTTTTCTGACGTCAAATAGGTCAGTTTGCCTGCTTTTGAACTTTATATGAATGGAACTTAGATAATTTGCTTGTGAGAGTCCCAATACTGTGTTCAAGATTCATTCATATTGTCAGTATTTTAGCTTTTCATTGCAATCTTGTACTGTGTTGTACAAATATGTAATTTCTGTGACTGCATGAATAAATATGATTTGTATTAATTTTTACCCTCCAGTTGACAAACATTTGGAATTATTTTTAATTTTGTAAAACAATGCTGTGATGAACATTTCTCACACGTCTTTGGTAGGAACTTGTGCATACATGTCTGTTGGATATGTAGCCAGGAGCTGGACTGCAGGATCATAGGGAATCCATATGTTTCATTTTAGTAAATACTATCCGACAGTTTTCTAAAATGACTGTATGAGAATTCTGGTTGTCCCACAACCTTGTCAACACTTGAGATTATCAGACTTTTAATTTTTAGTAATTCTAGGGAATGTGCAGTGGTATTTCTTTGTGGTTTTAATTTGCATTTCTCTGATGGCTTAGTTGAATACCTTTACTTGTGTTTATTCCCACAGGGATCCCCTATTTTGTGGAGTACCTATTGAAGTCCTTTGTTCATCTTTCTGTTGTATTGTTTTTTACGTTATCCTTTTTATTTCTAGGAATTACTTTTTTATCTAGATATGAGTACTTTGTTAGATATATCCTTCTATTGAAGGATATCACCTCTTCATTTCAGTATTTTACTGTCATTCAATCTCAGCCATAGCTACTGAGAAGCAGCAACAGTAAAGGAATTTCTACTTCTCATTAAGTAGATAGATCAGAGGTGCTGAGAGGATTAAAGTGGGTAAATACAGAGGGAACAGCAAACTGTTCTGCTCAGAGAACTGATGGCTTGTATGTACAGCAAAGATTACTTTTAAATGATTTGACAGAGTAACTTTTGAGGAAAATTGCTACTTTACTCTGCCAGTTTTATTAAGAGAGGAAAGATTAGCCAATTCCTGCCCCAGTTCCTTATTTTTAAAGATTCTAAATTCTTAATTTATATTCTTTATGAGTTTCTATTAAGCTTATTTACTCAGTAGATATTTATATAGCTGTTACATAGCTGTTACTAGGTAGTGAGGATAAAAATATGAATGGATCAGGACACAGGAGAGCTTGCATTACAGCAAGTAAAAAATATTTAAAAGATTACACTATTATTTCTGTACACACAATCAGGTGAGTGCAGAAGAAAGTTTGGGAGTGTGATTGGGTATGGAATGGAAAAGATTCTACAAGTAAGAGTAAGTAAATTTTCTTCTGAGAATTATTGAATTATTAGTGTATTATGTAATATTATATAAAATATTGTATAATTATTAGAATTCTCATCATTAGCATTTTCATATGGTTTAAATGTCAGTTTGTTATTTGGTGAAGAATTCTATCTCTGGAAGTTAGAACCTACACAAAATCAGTAGAAACCAGCAATGAAATTAAATTTCTGGGAAAAAGAAGTTTTGTAAAATCACTTTGAGGTGTTAAATCATAAAGCATATACTATTAAAATATTTAAATAGATGACTATCAAATTATTTTTGAGTCAAATATTTATTTTTGTGGGATATTTATTAATAGCAAGAAATACTTTAAATAAGTTCTAAAATATTGATAACTACATACATACACTACCATAGAAAGCAGTCAGAGTTGGTAAAATCATTAAAATTGTCAGAAAAAGACTTACGCACAGTAAAACATTTCTATTTTTAAAATTATTTCGAGATCATAATTTTTTTCTGGGTATAAACATATATTTAGGAAAGCTTACATATATTATAGTAAACTTTGTCCATTATAAACAAACCCAAATAAAATAGTCAATAAATAGAAGATATCTTGGGCCATTAATGATTAATCATTCCATTTGAGTGTCATTAAATATAGTGTGATGATTAAAACATGCAATTTATATTGTGTAAATGATAACGTGTAAACTGTGGCTATGATCTTTAAGGAGACTGTAAGAATAAAAGAAAATTTTTGCTGCCACACTAATAAAAAATTATTTTATATTCTGCCAACTAGAGAGAGTCCTCATCGTTCCATCTGAAGGAAACATTTTACTGTTTAGTTGTGGGCCTTAGGAGAATTTTCACATCTAGAAATAGGGAAGATAATCCAGCATGAAGCCTCCTTCACTTTTGAACAATTCTTCCATGTCAAGGAGCTTCTGGCTCCTGGGTAGTGGCTCAAATGGGATCATGTCTCCTTGGCAGCATTTCTCTGCTAAAATTGGCAAGGTCTCAATCTTAGATAAAACCAGAGGCCTTTCTTATCTCTGCTGATCCACAGGGCACCCCATAGAGTCAGAACAAAACAGCAAAAATCTTGAAGAAAGAGATCTATAGCATGCAGCTTTCCTTTCCATGTTATTTTTGTAGAACTAAAGATCATTCAACTCTGCCTCATTCAGTTGAAGTAGATTGCATATTTAAAAGGTCTTTGTTGTATATATACATTTCAACTTTCTAAAAATGCAACTTTTAAATAAAAATGCTAAAGCAACTGAATTTTCTCTTTACTAAAAAGCATAGAATAGGATATCAGCTCTTACATTTCTGGAGCAAAAATATTAGACAGTTTGAAGCTTCATAATGTAAAAAAGCATAATAATAGTTTAAATAGAAATACAGAAAATATCTGTAAGGCTGATGAGCTCTATATCCACAAGTTTTCTCTTATAGTTGTTTTCCACATAGAATTTATTCTTTAATTTGTTTATTCAGTAACTATTTGTAGAAGTGGTTTCTGAATTTAGAATTCGAATTTATAAATTCTCCATTTCAACAACTTTAATATGTGGGCATATTTTGGTAGACAGTTTATCTATTTTTGATAATATATAAACATATGTGTAAAACCATCCTAATATCCAAATTTCTATTGTACTAGTAAGATACTCCATTTATTTAGATATGGTTAGATATCATAATCATTTAAGATTGTGGTCTACATTGAGGAGGGAGCATTAGAAACTTTTTGTATTTCATTAAATGTTCTCCAAAGTTTTCAGTGCCACTGTTAAACTATGAGGATTTTACATCGTTATTTTTTAAGTCAAAACGTGGAGAAAACTATGATAAATAAAACTCAAAGTTTCTCAAAGATTCGAAAAATGTTTCCTTATATTTTTTAGATTTTAAATATGCCTAGGAAAATTTAGAAAAGTTTTTAAAGAGACATTAGTTGGAAAGATGTTTAACTTACAGTAATAATAATAAAAAGCAGAATCTTTTTTGGAAAAGCATTTTATCACAAATTAAAATTTAAAGGTCTGCAAATTACTTTAGGATTTTATTCAGACACATGATGTCATAGTAAGAAAGGCAATATAAAACGCTGTCACTTATTTGATAATTTTTAAGACTAAAGGAAGGCAAATCCCCTTTCTATCAAAGGATGCCCCATAATTCAGGTATGTGAAATTTGCATTTTTCTTATTTGAATAAATAAAATAATGCAATGTAATTCCATAAACCCAAATTTTATATAAATCTAAATAATTGTTATTATGCTTCAAGAAATATTTCTAAAACATTGTCTTCTTTCTCTTTTATTTTGTATATCTTTAAAATTGGGAGAGACCTCCAATTGCCTTTTTCTACACAAAGCATAAGTTATTTAAAGGCATTTTTTTTTTTTTTTAGTTGTAGTGCACATAGCTTCAATTGTGGTGAAAGTTTCTAAAGTTGGAGACCATATTATAACACAATATAACTCACTTCTTTTTAGGAAAGCTATACAAATGTTATTCCTCATTTTTTAAACTAAAAATATATATGAAATATTTGCTTTCAGTTCTTTCTGCACCATTAAGTAAGAATCAATCAAATTTCTCCTTCACAGGGAAAATATTTGAAGACAGTTGTTTTCTCTGCCTTCTGTTTTCCTAGTTAAGTATATTCGTTTTGCTTAATTCTGTAATCACCTCAATCTCCTTTGTTATGAACCCTTCAAAATGTATCATGCAGAATTTTATTCATTATCAAAAGTGGCCTAACTGTATAGGATGTAGCTGTGAAGAATGTTGCTACCCTTGTTATTAACCCTGCACCCGATGTAATCAATATTGCATCAGATTTCAGTTTTTAGTAGTCACCCAGTTTTCTTATACTATTTTGTATTAATATAAGCATATGCATAGTATTTAATGCTATTATTAGATTTTATTTAACCCTAGTGGTAAATAATACTATTAAGCCAAAGTATAGAACTTTCCCCCCGATAGCCCAGATTTATATCTTTTACATCTTAATTCTCATATCCAAGATTTTAATAAATCCTCCCAACTTTATGACACAAGTCAATTGGAAGCATGCGTTTCATGACTTCATAAAGTAATTTACAGTGTCCTTGACAGCAGGGTAGATCCAGAGCTCTAGACCACAACTCTGGCGACGGTGCTCCAGTTTCACATTAATTTCCATTAATAAAACCAAATATCATATATTGTAACTTTGAATATATGTATGTTGTTTAAGAAACTAAGTGGTGCTAAAAGCCTAACATAAAAATAACTATTCTTTGTTTTGATCTTTGCTGCCCAGAAGTAATCTCTAATCCTTTCATCTATGTCATTTGATATTTGCCTTCATATTTCCAAATAATAGGCTTATTCTGCTGTTTCTTGATAACGTCAAAAAAATTACCTAGTGACTTCCTTTTATGGAGGTTGAGAAAATAGATCTTTTACATAAACCATTAATTCTATAATCCACCTAAAAAATAAATTTTGATTAGGTCAGTAGTCAATGCTGCTTATGTCAGGGTGGGGCAGGTAGTGTATTGTACTTTGAAATGCTGCTATCTTTTACAACTCTTCATTTTTTTTCTGGAGTTCATGATGACCTCATTTTAAAATTTGCTTAGTTGTGTTATGCTCCAGACACTGTTTTCTCTTGAGTGCTTGAACAGATGCAACATCTTTATGAATAGTTTTTCCAAATGCTCAGATATTTCCTCTTTCCTAGATTTGTTTGAGACTCCTTTACCCCCAGTCTTCCTGATCTGACATGGATGATCTTAACCCTGCAGTACATTTTCTCATCTTATGAAGTCTTTCCATGCGTCACTGGTTTTGATAGCTTTTTCATACGTTACATATATTTATCTCTTTTTAAATTACTCTCTCATACTAAAACTCTTCTTTCTGTACCTTCCTTTAAAATGGAAAATGGGAGGTACTTTTTTCATATGTGCAAATCTGGAAAGCCAATCCTTATATTTGAATAATTGCCTAACTATACAATTCTAGATTGAAAATAATTTCCCTCAAAAAACTTAAGGCATTACCTATTTTTCACCTGTATTCTGAGATATTATTGAGAAATTGGATGTGATTCTGATTCTGATTCCTGTTGTGTCTTGTTTTCATGCCTCTTCATTGAAGCTTTTCGTATCTTATCTTTAACCCTGTCATTTTGATATTTCATGATAAAGTGACTTAGTGTTTGTGTATTCATGTTTAAAATTTAGTTTGCTGGGCATTCTGTAAGTTCTTTCAATAGGGCTTGTGCTGGGACAATGTGTTGTATTTTGTCTTGGATAATGTCTATGCAATTATTTTTCTTCTTTTTAAAAAATCTTTCAAGTTGAATATTGGAATTTGGGGGTTGGTCTTCTAATTTTATTTTTTCTATTTTCTATTTCCTTTATATTTTGGATTTAATTGATGGAAAACGTTCTCAATATCCACACCATCTATTGAGTTATTTGTTGTATTTTTAATTATCAAAAGATTTCTCTTGCATTCTTATTATTTTTGTACCATAGTATTCAGCATCTACTATCTCTCTTGTAGTAATTACAGAGGGTTTTTTTGAAGGGAGATTTTCTCTTTATGATCTGTTTATAAAAGCAATCTCGGGATTTGAGATAGGTAGAAAATTGAAAAGAAATGGAGGTTTGATATACATTTAGACTATTGTGTCAAGCACAACTTTAGGTTCATTCACACATTATCTCATTTAATCTCATAACCACCCTGTAGCTGTTATTATTGTCACAGCTACTGACAGTTTAGATTCAAGTATGAGTCTCTGATTCCTAATCCCATGCCCTTTTTGTTATTGTATCTATTACACTCCAATAGTGAAAATTACAAAATCCCACCTTAAATTTTAACATAGATAATTCATTTCACCTTGTTAAAGTAATAATCAAAAAATTAGCTTAAACTCACTGAAATATTCTTCTAAAACATTCTTCCCTTAACTTTTACTGCATATACTAGACATTAATATGTGCAATGGGCGCTGCTTGTTTCATCTCAACTCTGACTTTTCCCTTTTCAAAGCATTCATAGAGTTCATTTATTTCTCATCTGAGAGTTCTCTGTGCATATTTCTTTTTAGACCTTTATAACCCAACTTAAAAGCAAACTTCTTGGCTTTATTTCTGTTAACTCCCACAGCTAGCACATAAAACATTTATAGAAACTTGAAATGGTCAACCCTGCTATTTTCTTGGCACTTGATTTTAAACTTTTTGTAAATGTTACCATAGTAAGTAATGCCTTGAAAGTCAACATTTTTTAAACAGGTATGCTTTAGTTATTTTTCTGATCTCTTTACCTTTTTTATGGTCTACCCACACCGAATTGTTTTCTGCTTTGTTAGAACCAGAAAGGCAGATGCTCATGATTTTAGATGTAGGCTTCCAGGGGTAAGATGGGAGTAGGGTTTTGAGAATGGAATGCGCCATACATTCTTGCAAAAGCAATGTTTCAGGTTGTTGTGATTTGTGTAAAAACAGCAAGAAAAAGTAAATTCCCAATAATGGCCCCACAAGAATTGTTAAGATTAGACAAGATTTACATTATTCTCATATTAACCACACTGTTTTTTCAATGTCGCCAGATAATTGTAAAGATTTCTATTACCAGATAAATTAATAAAAACTCTAAACAGGAACTCTGTAGATGAACAAATTTTATAGAGAAGTCTGAAATGTTCATTTCCCCCTTATAATAAAGTACAAACAAACTCAGCCAAAAAGTTAAAAGAGTTATAAGCTTTAAATTAATGGCAATTTTTCCCCAAGTATGTTTTGCTGCAAATAGTGCTTACATTTTGAAGTAGACTTACATTTACTACTGCTTCTAGCAAAATAAACCCAAGCTCAATTACTAATATTTGCAGATTTGAGATGATTCTTTATCAAAACTTATTATTGAAGAAAACTAAATCAAATGATTGTGTCCTTTAGTTAATACTTACTAGAGTAATTTATCATTCTGATTTTCTAACATTTATGTGTGGAAAATATATGATAAGATAAGTGAATATTTATGTAGAAAATACTTGCTTCTTTGCTTCAGGTTTTATATTTTAAAGTGAAGTAAATCCCATTTTTAAAGTTATAATTTAGAAAATATTAACAATTATAGTAAATTATTTTCAAATATTTCTTCCAATTCAGTTAGCCAGATGAATTACATATGAGGTCACTCATATTGCACTGAGTAGCCAATAACTGTACATTTATTACGAATGTATATATATACATTTATATATTCAATGATAATATATATGTAACTATTAAAATGATATTACTACAATGGAAGTTTGCTGAATATGTTTATTAATGATTTTTTTCCTTTGAGAGTCAAATCTTCTTCAGACCTCGAAGCCCCTGCAAGCAAGATAAAAAATTAAAAAAAAGAGAGTCAAATCTTTTGGCAAGTTAACTTGACTTTTAAAAATTTAAATGTCTGGAGTTACAAATTTTAAATATGATTAGATGCAGGGCAGTAGAATGAAATATGTCAGTGATATTCATATTTTTGAAATCAAATGCTCTCTTGGCTTATTACAGCTGTATAGTCAAAGGATGTCTGTAACAGGTTAAAAAGGAAATTTTCAAGCTCCATTAAACTTTAAAACTGTAAGTATAACCTTTCAGGAAGCACTATGAATGGGGTCCCTGTTGACGGATTTAGTATCTTACTCCCTAGTGCACATGTGCATTGAATTAAAGGAACAGTAGCAGTACTATTTTACAGAGTTGACACTCTAGTCTTCATATGCATATCTTCCATTTTTTGTTTGTTTTAAAAAGAGGGAAATCCTATTCTATTATAGCTCCTTTATGCTACCTTACAGTTTCACCTTTCTAATAATTGAGACGCTCAATTTAAAATAGATTTTCTCCATTCTGGGGAATGTTCTTAATTACAAATTTATTGTATAAGACTCATATCTGAGATTTTTACCGTAGTGGGCTTTTCCCTTATATATACAAGTATCATTGGCTTCCTGAAGATTTCAAAAACCATATTGTTCCTGGGGTTTAGATACAGCCTCCTTATTTTATTTAGAGAATGTTAAAAAGGCTTTAAAACACACACATATAGGTGAATGAATACAAATACACCATAGTATTTGATTTCTCAGACTATGTAATCTCTTGTCTGTATTGACTTGAGATGTTATCGTTTCCCTATTTAATATGTTGTTTCATACACAAATCTTTTGTTTGAGAATAATGTTCTAAAGACATTTAATATAACCACTCAAACACCACTTAAAAAATATTCTGTGGCAAAATAGCTATAATGAAGATTTTTCCACTAAAAATTTTAATTTAACTTTGCTACAGAAGCATGTAATAGTTTAGTTTTGAAAACAAAATACAAAACAAGATAAATAATGCATGTTGCAATATTTAAAAGTTCATTTATACTCCATTTTGGAATTGCCACAAAAGAAAACACAACTAATCTTTTCAAATTATTCCAAAAGAGACACTCCACCACCTGATTATTTTTAGCTATTGCAATATGATGTTTAAAATAAAACCACTCTATTTGTATCTGCTGTACTTTGATGCTTCTTATGCAACTGCACTTTATGGAAATGATTTCTAGTTTGTAATATATTTGTATTTGTAATGTATAATATGTACATTTTTGGTGAGTTTAGCTTTTCTTAAGCAAAAAGTTTGCATAAACCCTCTTGTCATTCAGTAAGTTTTCTTTGGCTATCTGCAGAAATTAGCCAATACCTAGCATACAGTAAGCAATAGGATATACATGACACCTGGCTATAAAGTTACAAGTGTTTGCATTTTCAACAGATGACTTATGGGCCTTGCTGTCAGAAAGTAGACAAAGAGAAGTGATCTGCTATCTAGTAATGACAAAATTTGTTTCTTGGTACAGGTGTGGTAGCTCACACCTGTACTCCCAGCACTTTGGGAGGCAGAGGTGAGAGGATTGCCTAAGCCCAGGGATTCAAGACCAACCTGGGCAACTTGGCAAGACCCCATCTCTACAATAAACTTTTTAAAAGATTAGCTGAGGGTGGTGGCACGTGACCACAGTTCTGGCTATTGACAGGCTGAGACAGAAGAGTCACCTGAGCCCAATAGTCGAGGCTGCGGTGGCCATGACTGTGCCACTGCACTCCAGCTTGGTGACTGAGACTCTGATCCAAATATATATATATATTAGAAAAACAATGTTTTTCTTTATCTGATCATTTGATAACTTCTTAAGGATTATGTTTTGAAAAACCAATCAGAAAATTTTGAAAGGCAAAGTGAAATTGAATAATAGTATTTTGCTTATTTTTGTTCAGTTTTGTATTTTTTGTCATTTTTTTGTTTAATAATGGCATTGGAAAACTAAAATAAAATGACAGGAAAGAAAAATTATGACTGATGTTTATATCCAGTTAGATTATTTATAATAGCTAAAAAATGCCATAATTTTTAGCCATCCCTAAAATGATTTTTGAAAAAGTATAATATTAAATAAAATGCTTACAGTTATATTGTCAAATTTTGAAATATCTACTTAATTTTAAATATTTTTTTTTATCAAATGAGGAATGTTAAAGGAGCAGTGTAGTTTAGTTTAAGATACTTCCAGTTCTTACTAATTAACCCACAATAATGAAATGATCTCTGCTTATATTAAACAATAAATGCATTGCCAAATTTACTCACTGAAAGTTCATTTAGAAAGCTGTCAATAATTTAGGCTATGCATTGAATTAATTTAGAACATTTTAAATTAAAACAAGAAATTATATGAAGAAAATATGTGTATGAATGGAAATGAGGCTTTTCTTTAAAATGCCTCTCAGGGCCGGGCGCAGTGGCTCAAGCCTGTAATCCCAGCACTTTGGGAGGCCGAGGTGAGAGGATTGCCTCAGCTCAGGGGTTCGAGACCAGCCTGGGCAACTTGGTGAGAACTCATCTCTACAATAAATCAAAAAATAAGCCAGGTATGATGGTGGCACGCACCTGTGGTTCCAGCTACTGGGAAGGCTGAGGCGGAAGGATCACCTGAGCCCAGCAGGTCAAGGCTGTGGTGGCCATGAGCCTGCCACTGCACACCAACCTGGGTGACAGAGTGAGACTCTGACTCAAAAATAAATAAATAAATAGCCTCTGAGTAACTGGTTGTTGATCTTGAGACACTAAAATAATTTAATGTAAAACTTACATTTGATGTCAGAACCTTTTTCTAACAATGTTTTTCTAATACTAATTTTTGTTAAATATTAGTTTTGATACTTACTATTAAACCATTTTAGGTAAAGTTTGCATGATTAACATAGAAACAATTATATACACCTAAATCCATAGATGACACTATACAGTAGCAAGTGAAATGAATAGTTATTCCTTTTCTAGACTCTCTTAATTAAGATAGATTCCATGGATAATTCTTATTCTTAATTTTGATTTCACTTGATATTTTATATAGAAAACTTCAGTTTTTTTTCAAATAGCCAACTAAGGTATCTTTATAGCTAAAATTGAAGATGATCATTACCATGTAACACCACCAATAAATTTGAAAAATACCATCTAAAGTCAGTTTATGTGCCACCAGTGGGATATCTACTATTTCAGAAGAACATTGGTTAGTACATTAATGCAAGATCCTATAGTTCATGGTGCATTGGGATTATTTCCTCCTTTTAAAAGTAATATAGAATGGCTCATGACACATTAAATTAGCAATAAGTGATTGTGGGTTCTTTCTACATTTTATGATTCCCTGCAATGTATCTGTACTCAGATTTTATAGTCTGGAGGGGAAAACTGATATAGAACAGATAATTACAAGTATACTGAGTACAGCAAAGGAGAAAGTCACAGCACTAAAAATAAATCTTTAAGAGCCATACCTTAGAGACATCAGACATCTTCCATCAGAGAAGGAAGCTTTGCAGAGGAAATGTGGTTTAGATCTAGCATTAAAAAAATATGTGTTAATGAAATGGGTGAAGATGTTGGGGTAGGAGGAAATGACAAGTGCAACAGTCTTGAGCTGGGAATAAGCAGAGCATTTTCCAGGAAACAGCATTTATACACACTGACTCTCCATTCACTCTTCTGTGTCATCTTCCCTACTCCATTTGCATTATGGGAGACATTTTCAAGCCTGTACTGCATATAATCAATATGATTATTCTGCAATACTCTTGGTTTTTTATTGATTTTAATTTTTATTTTACATTTTGCTATTGCATTACAAATATTTTTAGAGTATTCTTAGTTTGACCATTTCTCTCTTAAATCCCTTCCATCTTACCTTTACCCAGAGATTTATATGAAATAGATATTAGTTTACCAATATTACATAAGAAAAATGAGAGTCCAGTGAGGCTAAATAACTGATATATGGTTAACCAGTTTGTAAAGTCTGAAGGACACAGCTTATGCATGACTAAGGTAGTGTGTGATAGTTACTTTTCAGGGCTCTTTAATTATTAGTTGGAGTACCTACTAATTCTCCCGGTACCAATATGTTTCCTACTGCTGTCAGGATACAGTATTAGATCAATAGAACAGTTGTTAGAAGTCTAAAAAAAGAAAACTCAAGGCTTTCACTTCCTAGAACTGGAGCTAAATAAGCTTCCTTATTTTATTTTGTTCATCCATTTAGGTTTCCAAAATTAAACTTATTAACAAGACTCCTACAAATTAAGTCAATGCATTCTTTTGTGATATTTTTATTTATGAACAAAGAAAATATTCCATACCTTCAAATGTCAGAATTAATCTTATTCTATAATAATGTACAATTTTTCTCTAAGAACAAGAATATACTTGTTCCAAAATTAATAATATTAGAGGTGACAAATTATTTTCAACTCTTCATCTTGGAATGGGAAGTAACAGCTAAGCTGAAAAACTCTGGAGACTATTACATTTTTAGGACTTGCAAATTGTACATTTGTTTCAAATGCCCTGTTTTAAGTAGACATTTGTACCTAATTTACAAGAATTTTTCAATTTTGGATACTTGTATGTTTATTTAATATAACCACTTATAAAGTAGGTCATGGAAAAAATTCTCAGCAAGGGTTTTTTGTTTTTGTGTTTTTAAAATTATTTTATTTTATTTTATTTTTATTTTAAAGATGTGGGGTACAACTCAGGATTAGGTATACAAATGTTCATTATGCAGGTACCTTTGTTGATGAGGTGTGCCCCTCCCTACGCTGGCAGTTTCCCCCAACTGCCAATCCCACCCCCTCTCCCCTGGCAGTTTCCCACTACTGCCAATCCCTTTCTTATAGTATTATGATAATTGTTCAAGGTTCACTTATGATTGAGAACATAAGCAGACCTTGAACAATTATCTGTTCTTTGTTTCTGTGATAAATCACTGAGTATAATAGACTCTAAATCCATCCAAGTTGCTGCGAAGTCGTTTGTCCTTCTTTATGGCTGCATAATATTCCACTGTGTATATGTACCACATTTTTTTATCCAGTCCAGCTTCGATGGGCAGCACAGTTGGTTCCATGTTTTTGCTATTGTGAATAGAACTGCAACAAACATGCGTGTGCAGGTATCTTTTTTGATAGAATGATTTGAGTTCCTCCAAGTATATTCCCAATAGGGGAATTGCTGGGTCATTTGGACGGTCAATTTCTAGTGCAACCTCTTTGGAAGACAGTGTGGCAATTTCTGAAAGAACTAGAATTTTTTTTTTTTTTTTTCTGAGTTGGAGTCTCACTCTGTCGCCCAGGCTGGAGTGCAGTCGCACACTTACAGCCACCGCAGCCTCGACCTGCTGGGCTCAGGCGATCCTTCCACCTCAGTCTTCCAAGTAGCTGGAACTGCAGGTGCGCACTCCCATGCCGGTCTTGTTTTTTGATTTACTGTAGAGGCGAGGTCTCACCAAGTTGCCCAGGTTGGACTCAAGCCCCTGAGCTCAAGCAATCCTCTCGCCTCGGCGTCCCAAAGTAATGGAATTACAGACTTGAGTCATGGAGTCCAGCCTCAGCCAGAGTTTAAGATGATGTCAATTAAGGGACATCAAGGTTATTTATAAGAAAAATCCTTTTGATAGGAATGCTAGAAATGAATTACAGCATTAATAAAACCTCAAGGAGCTAAAATGGTGTCAAGGGTATAAAATAGAGGGGAAAAGCAAAAGATTGCTCAGATACCAGAAGAAAGAACTGCCATGATTGGATTTTCCCACCAAATGGATTATTTTTTGAAATCTTTACAACTCAGAGCATATTGTAGTTTAAGAAGAGGGTAGTATTTCACTAGTTGTTTACTCTATGGCTGCCTCATTCCAACTAAAACATAATTCTCTGCATAACATGTTCTCATTTACTTCAGAGAAATTCCCACATGGAATGCATCAGGCATGACAAAATACTGTATTCCTCTTAAGATCTTGGAGGAAGAAAGCTTTCTACTTTAAGAGTGTATCCAAAGCATAATTCTTTTAAAAATTCTTTGATTTTGTATTTTTTCTATATTTTCTAGAAGACTTGGAGTTTATTAACCAATGAATATAGTTCATGGCATTTAAAATGTTTAATAAATTATTTTAGAAATTTAAAATTACTTATACCATTAATCCACATCACTTAATCAGCTAATATTTATTGCACATGCCATTTTGTAGGGGGCATACATGATCTTAAAGGACTTGACCTCCAAGAGGCTGCATAGATACAGCATGTGACAAAAAATAGAAAATGATGGAATGCTAAAAAAAAAAAAAAAAAAAAAGATGGAACTCGGGGATTTCAGATAAGTGAAGGATTGATATGTATTTACCTCAAACGTGGGATTGGTGTAGGGCTTTAAGGATAAGTAATATTTAGAAAGTACCAGGGGAAGTGATTAATCTAAATAAAGGAAATAGTAAGTTAGGCCCTGTTGTTGAGTAAATATGTCACATTAAAGAGAAAGAAATTATGCCTAAGTAGAGCAAAGGCTTCATGATGAAAAGTTTCAAAATATAAAGTTGGAAAGCTATGTTGACTAAAATTTGATGAATCAAGAGAGTAAGGAAGAGTGTAAGTTTTGGTTTGCTTGTAAGACAGTAAAAGGTCATTGTCAGTTCTTGAGAAAAAAAGTGCCTGTTTAAAATTATGTTTAAGAGTAGTTTTTTTGTTTACAGAAATAAAAATATGTTTATACAATTTAAAATATTAAAATGTTGATAAAATAGTTTTATGTTTAAATGATATTTAATAATAGTCTACATTAGACTAATAAGGAACTACATTAGCCTAAAAGATTAAAATGACAAAAGAGAAAAAAATCAAAGATAGCTTAGAGTTATAATTAGAGTAAGAGACTATTCAGTTTTGTGAAAAAATATTGACTTTGACAGTGTATATGTGTCCAAGTTTACATTCCATTCATAGATATTGCTTATAGAGGAAATATACTTCTGAATTCTAAAGTAGAATCTTGACTTTAATCTGTCTCCTCTTATGTTACATAATTTTGAAAATGAATTGGTCATTCTTATCAGAAATACCAACAATTTACTGTGTATTTACTAACTGATTCTTGGATTCTCGGCACTATTAAAAGAACTCTGTGAATTTTACAAAACAGACACAACTGGGCAGTGTCTAGATAAGATAATATCAAACAAATACATAAGTCCATCCATCTTTGTCCATCAACAAACTTACTTCTCCCTCATGACTCTGTTTAAACATCACCTTGAGAACTTGCCAAATATCTCAGAAAGAAATGTCCACTTTTCATGAATGTTTTACATTCTATCACACTTTTTATTGTATCATTTTATTTCAATGATATTTAGTATATTGCAGTGTTTTTGTTTTTATGGTCTGTATTGGGTTCAATGTTATTAAAAAACCTACCCTGACATAATTCGTTTTATTGATGGTGTGTGTCATTTAGATTATAAGCACTTTGAGAAAAAATGAAGGGCAAAAGCAAGAGATATTTAACAAATCTGCAGATGAATATTCACAATAATTATTATTTTTTTAAGAAAAGTTAGTAGGAAGAATAATAAATATTTCCTTTGTTCTAAAGATTACAATTCCAAAGTAAGGAAAATAATTCAATCTGGGGGGAAAACATTCTTCCATATATAAATGTGTATTTACTCAAAGTAGTTAGCTCACTTTCTCAAAATATATCCTTGATAATCATATCTTATGCTTTTAGTGAACAATAGGTTATATTTTGGGAAATAAACAATAAAGAAAAAAGGTCAAGAAATGCCCAAGATAAATGGCCAGGAATTATAGAGCATATAGGTCAGTCTAGATCAATAAGGAGGAAAGAGCCTGATGTGGTGGTTCACACCTGTAATCCCAGCACTTTGGGAGACCAAGACAGGAGGATTACTTGATTGCCAGGAGTTCAAGACCAGCCTAGGCAATGTAGCAAGACCTCCTCTCTACAACAAGTAAAAATAAATAGGAAGAAAGAATAATGTCTTAATATATGAAGGAAGATCCATGAGAGATTTGCACAGAACCAAGTGTGTTCTAAGTGGCATGGAAAGGATACGAGTATTAATGGGGAAGGGAAGGAAAAAGCACATATAGGATATGGTAAAAGTAAGTCTTAATAATCAAGGCACTGAGTTAAATTAATAGCTTACACAAATGGAATATAGTATTGCAGATAATGTAAAAAGGCAAATTATCCTCAAGCTATTCTTTTTTCAAATTTTAAAAGTATTTTAAGCACCTATAGTCTATCGGCAAACTAACAATATACATAAAACGCATAATATATTATCTAATGTTCTCAGAGCTCAGAATATGTTTCTAAATGAAACCATATGTCCACAGTTGTCTCAGAGCAATGAGCATTGTCTGGATGCCATATCTTCTTTGCTCAACTTTTCCTTGGTACCTATATCATGCTAAAATTGCCAATATCCTCTCTGAGACTATAGGAAGAAAAATGGTAGAAGAAGAAGTTAATATTACTGAAGATCGACCATGTGTAATAGGACTGTACTAGGCATTTCATATTTTAACTCATGTTGACCATCATAACAAGCTTGTAAGATTGATGTTATTATCTCCATTTTATAAATGAAGAGATTGAGGCTCAGACAGTTAATGAAATATGCCTAAAGTCGCCCAGTCATAAACAGCAGAACTGGTATTCAATGCCAGAGCCCAAGTTCCCTCTACCACATTGCACAGTTCTCACTCATAAAATGGCAAATGGCTGAAAAATGAAGTTACATCACTGTTTTACTTATATTTTTTTAAGAGATTTTAGGTTTTGTTGCTGTTTTTTCTATTTTACTAAATATATTACAGGCCTCGCGGTAAAGAGAGACATTTTTCCAGATTGATGAAAAAAAAAAACCTGAACTGCTTTTTTAAAAATAAACTTTTTGCTTTCTCAATCATAGTTTCCTACAGAGAGAACATTTAGTTTTTGTTTGTTTGTTTGTTTCTTAACATAGAAAATATGCTTTGCAGTGTAGATAAGCTTATTGGGATAAAAAATAGAATAGGTATTGACTCTCTTTACAAAATTGAAAGCAGGTTTTACTGGATTATGCATGATAAAGAGAGTCAGTTGAAGACAGTCTTTAACCTTAAAAGATAAAAGTAAGAATAAATTGTAGATAATAGATACTTTTCAGTAGAATGAATTACAAAAAAAGTAAGACTGGAAGATTGGAAGTTACATAGAGGATTGGAAATTTCAACTTCTCTCTCATTAGAAATACCAGAGTATATCCTAATAAAAATATCAAAGCAATGATGTTGCTTGTTTCATTTTATACTTTTTGAAGGTAAGCTTAAATGAATCAAGAAAAAATGAATCAAGTACATTCATATTTCTTTTCTAGTGCTCAGCTTCTTGTGGTAAAGGTATAAAGTATCGTGAGGTGCTTTGCATTGACCAATTCCAAGGAAAATTAGAAGAAAAATATTGCAGTCATCTACAGAAACCTCGAACTCACAAAGCCTGCAGATCTGTAAGATGCCCTTCATGGAAAGCCAACAGATGGAAGGAGGTATGTGATGTATTTTACAATTATGTATGTGTCTTTTTCATTTAAAAAGAAAATCTTAATTCATTCTTTATGTTTTCAATAACCTTGAAAATTTTAAACCACTAAAATGTACTTTATTTTGTTATTCACTTTTTTATACAATGCTGCAAATTGATACTGTACAGTGTTAATACATTAACAAGTATAGTTAAATAATAAATTACTCATTTGATTTTTGTGGTTTAAAACTTTACAAAAAATTTTGTTATTGAATTTTAGAGGGGCTACTTATAATCATGATACTATTCTTGGTAGTTTAACATATTATATGATGATGCATTTAGTCACTACCTTGTTTCCACCCCCAAATCTTGAATTTGAGCTAAGATTGCATTTTGGAGAAGTAGCTGGTAAATTCCAGGTGGGATTGTAATTGGAGATTGAGAGGTAGGAGGTATCAGAGCTAGATAGCCTAGGCTAGGCTAGAGTGGAAAGACTTGGCAAAAATTAAGTTGATAAATAAATGAGATGTGGGCTGAGAATTCAGTTTGTAAAAGAAGGGAGATTGATACCTGCTTGGCATACTCAGATAAGAAAACTCAAAGTCTAAATTGGGATGGGCATGCATTTGAAAGAGGTTGTCAAAAAAAACATCACTCTGGGAAATGTTGACAAGGTAGTCATGAATGAAGTCAGAAATGTTAACTGGAATAATTTCCTGAGGACTGACATCAGTGGGGCTAGACTTTCAATGTAGCCATCTGGCTGTACTCAGTAGTACCTCAGGGTACTTATTTCTTAAGGGGCCTGGTCCTGCAAAGGGGAAAAAAAAGCCTATCTTCTGCTCAGGGAACTTTCTTGTATCTGTCAGATGTTTGAGTTATGTTTATTGGAGAGCTGGAGGAATGGAGTTCCCCTAGGCTCCAAGACAGTTGGAGTCTCACTCTGTTGCCCAGGCTGGAGTACAGTGGCAGTCTCACAGTCACCACAGACTCAACTTGCTACTTGCTGAGCTCAGACAATCCTTCTGCCTCAGCCTTCCAAGTAGGTGGAACTACAGGTGTGCACTACTGCCCAGCTTATTTTTTTATTTATCGTAGAGACGAGGTCTCACCAAGTTGCCCAGGCTGGTCTCGAACCCCTGGACTTAAGCAATCCTCTTACCTTGGCTTCCCAAAGTGCTGAGATTATAGGATTGAGCCACTGTTCCCAGGCCCCCTGGGCTCTTAAGTCATAATCATTCACACTTTAAGCTCAGTGTCTTGATTCAGGGCACTCAGCTTTTAAGTGGCATTATGTCAGTACAACACTTATGTTGAATAGAAAACTCCCAAATTGAGGAAAAAATCTCAAATTTCTATGTAGAAGAGGTAACCTCTGTCAGTGTTAATGCACTGGGCATTGCAGTTTAATGTTTGAGTGAAAACTAGGGGCTTATGCATCTCTGTTTTTCACCCCACAAAAACAATGTATTCTTGAGCAATTGCTTTTACATTCAGTTTTGATTGAGCAAACAAATTTTATTGGTCAATCAACAAGTTCTCTCAATTCTCATATCAAAGTAACTCTTGAATCTCCATGGCAACCACCCTGGTCTTGTTCAATAGTTCATCATCATCTGTTTTGGTGCCTATGATGGCCACCCTACGTATATTTTGACCACTTTTTACATTTATGTAAGTATGAGCACTAGAACAATTCAGATATGCTTGTGTCACTTAAATCTTCTATATAACCATTGTCCTTAGGGGATAAGACTGAAATGCTTACTTCTTTAGCATCATCTCAGGCCATGTCTTTTTTCTCTTAGAGACAATGGATATCTTGTTCAATAAATACCTAGCTTTGTAGCTAGCTAAATATTTCTCACTTTGAATACTATGATTTAATTGCAAAACAACTCCCCATCTCTTAACTTGTCAGTCATATTGTAGTTTTGCTTAAAATAGGGGTTTGCCTTACTTTACCTGGCACTGAACACAAAAAGTCACAGATAACTCCCAATTCTAACACCAGGCAGGAGCCACAGGCGGAGGATGGGAATAGAAATGGGAAAGGCCTTCTGCTTCTTGGCCACCAGCATTCCTCTTGATCCCAAAGATTCTTTGACTGTCGTGCAGCTGCTGCAGCTGCTGTGGTTGGTATTCCAGAAGAACACTTTTTGACCCTTAGCCTCCGGCCCACAACAGTGAATCCATCATTGGTGCTAGCAAATTGCCCTTGGCTTACCACCAAATATGAAATTATGGAAGATCCACTGAAGGAACATACTTCAGGGGTTTCAAAAATACAGATATGAATATTCAGGGACTATAGAAAACAGATGCTTTTGTTCAGAGTTTGCTTTCTTCTCTTTGAATTGGTTTTCCTTGTCATAGACATTAGCTGCATTCACCCACACAGTCCTCAAATCTCTGCCAGAAACAAATGACCACTTGTGAAGTCGTTGGCTTTTGATTTATTCTATAAAAAGTACCCACATGAAGTTAACAATTGCAGGCTGTCACTGCACTACATATAATAATGTATTCAACAGAAGTGTAATTTCAGAGGTAGTTACAAGATAATCACTGGTTGCTGCTTTGCTCCGATTGTATAAATTGTAACATTGCTTTGATATAATCACTCACTCTTAAAATAATTCCATTTTATTACTATTTTACATGATGCCTCAAATGGAAAGACTCATTTGGTAAATTGTGACCGCAGAGGTGCTCAAATGAGTTTTAAAGGAACACTCTTCATTTGGTATTTGATATATTTTTTTTTAATGAAAGGATTTAGTAATGCATTTTAATGACTGCTGCTAAACAGAAACAAACATTGCCATACAGGACATTAGTCCTCTGTGTCCAGATGTATATCTTTAGATGCAAATTAAATACTTGAGTCATTTAAAAAGAAAAAAAGTCACCACTCCTACCCCATTTCCTGGAAGCAAGATTTTTTTTTCATTTAATTTTATCTATTAGGAAATACCAGCTTCACTTGTAAATTAAAGTTTTAAGGCTAGCATGGTGTTAGATTCTTTATTAATAATCTTAGGCCTCATCTGCTTAGTTAAGTACCATCCAAGTGCAAAGTGACTGTTCAGGAAAAAAAAAATTCTGAATTCTCACCCCAGATACCTAAAGAATCTCATTCAACAATATTCAGTATGGAGCCAGGTAAAATCAGCCACTTGCCTGGTTCGCCTTCTTTGAGACCCATCATTTTCTTTCTTGCATTTTGAAATCAGAGCTAGGTGCCAAAGGTGATACCAGTTTTAAATTCCACAAATCTACTGCCCAGAGCTTCCCACCCAAAGCTCCTAATTTGAATACTAAGAAAAACTATATACTAAATGCTAGATGCTTAAGAGATTTTGATTTTCTGTAATTCCATGTTCTCTGTATTTCGAAAATACATAAGTGTATAATCTGTATTTCCATATTTTCAAAAATTTCTTACATATACACATATTTATAATTAAAAAATAGCAAATCATTATTTTTTAAGTCCCTAAATCCCCCCTAAAAAGAACCCAAAATCTCTTTGTCTCTATCCTAGGGTATTCAATGATGTGTCTACCAGTGAAAGTAGACTGGGCATCAGAGATCAGGATGATGTCTTCCTGCTCTAGGGCTATTTCAGATAACTTAAACTACACCTAGACATTTTAGTCTGTATAATACTGTATTCTATACAAAGTACTCATTAAAGTATTATTGTCTTCGTACAAAGAGCTATATGTTTTTTGTCAAGACATTTAATAAGTTGAAAAAATTCAATTGCTTAAGCATGACAAGGACAATATTAGTTATGTAGACATGTATAAGATTTTGTGCATCTGGATATGTATTACATTTTGCTTCATAAGTAAAACTAAAAATAAAAATTCTCTTTAAGTCAGTGGTTGCTGTTTATACTCACAAGATAGAAAACTAAATTGTAAAGTGCCTTTACAGTAAAATGCTGCTACAGTTTGTAAGAGGAATTTGAGTCCATTGAATAAATTAAGTTCTTAGCTTTTGTGGGCTTTACATTTTTTTCGTTCACAGCAAAGCTATATCTTGCAGATTTACTGCTATTTTAAAAAAAGGGAATTAGTTACTCCAGAACTCCTGCAGAAATAGGAACTTGGTGAATAACCTAGTTTTTTTCCCCCTTATAATATTACAGTTGGGAATATTAATGGGTCTCCAAACACTATTACTCAATATGAGTTCCAATCTCTTTTGGAATAACAAGGAGTATAAACAACCAAACTCACAAGTTGAATCAATATCCTTAGACATACTCTGCACTTTATTAATGTTGACATCATAGCTCTTGGTTGTAGTCAAGCTTTGTTGTTATATGGTTTTACTACTTAATTTTGAAATACCTGACATCCTAAAGTAGAAATATTGCCAAGTTCTTCTCAATTTCAAGGAGGCAACACTGTAAGAGTGTGAGAGAACCAAGCTTCAACTCTGCTTCACCACTGCTATGGTCCAAATTCTTATGCCTCCCTACCCAAAATGCATGTGTTGAAATCCTCATCCCCAAGGAGGTGATGATATTAGGAGGTGGGGACTTTGGAATGTAATTAGGTCATGAGGGTAGAGTCACCATGATTGGGATTTTTCTCTTTTTTCCCCTTATACCTCAAAAAAAGTCAAACTATCCCTGTTTGTGGATGACATGATTATGTACCTAAAAAACCCTAAAGATTACTCCAAGAAGCTTCTAGACTTGATAAATGACTTCAGTAAAGTCTCAGGATACAAAATCAATATACAAAAATCAGTAGCATCCTTATACACCAATAACACTCAAGCTGAGAACCAAAATCAAGAGCTCAATCAAGTTCACTAACACTAGCCACAAAAAAAACAAAACAAAACGGAATTACCTAGGAATACACCTAACTAAGGAAGTGAAAGATCTCTACAAGAAGAACTACAAAACATTAATGAAAGAAATTGTAGATGACACAAATAAATAGAAAAACACCCCTTGTTCATGGATTGGAAGAATCAATATTGTTAAAATGACTATACTACTCAAAGCAATCTACAGATTCAATGCAGTCCTGATCAAAATACCAACTTTGTTATTCATAGAACTGGAAAAAACATTCTTAAAGTTTATATAATAATGATAATGATGATGATGACAATAATAATCATAACAAAAGCCCAAATAGCCACAGCAATTCTAAGCAAAGGGAACAATTGTGGAGGCATCACACAACCTGACTTCAAATTATATTATAAAGCTATAGTAACTAAGACAGCATCATACTGGTACAAGAATAGACAGATTGACCAATGGAACAGAATAGAGAACACAAATAAAACCAATTCCTATAACCAATAGATCTTTGACAAAGCTGACAAAAATAAACAATGGGGAAAAGACATCCTATTCAATAAATTGTGCTGGGAAAATAGCCACATGCAGAAGAATGAAACTGGACTGCTATCTCTCACCATATACAAAAATTAACTCAAGATGGATCAAAAACTTACATGTAAGACCTGAAACTGTAAATCCTAGAAGAAAATTTAGAAATCACTCTTCTGGACATTGGCCTGGGAAAGTAATTTATGATAAATGCAATAGCAACAAAACTAAAATAGACAAATGGAACTTAATTAAACAAAAGCTTTTGTACAGCAAAATAAATAAACAGAGTGGATATAAAACCTACTGAATAGGAGAAAATATTTGCAAAAATTATGCCTCAGACAAAGGGCTATAACCAGAATCCACAAGGAACTCAAACAGCTCAACACACACAAAAAAACAAATAACCTCATCAAACAATAGGCAAAGGACATGAATAGACACTTCTCAAAAGAAGACATACAAGCAGCCAAGAAACAAGAAAAAATCCTCAACATCACTAATCATCAGAGATGTACAAGTTAAAACCATAATAAGGTAACCCCTCAAACCATTCAGAATGACTATTATTAGAAAGTCATGGAACAACAGATGTGTTGGTGTGGTTGCAGAGAAAAGGGAATATCCATCCATTGTTGGTAGGACGATAAACTAGTTCAACCTCTATGAAAAACAGTATGGAACGTTCTCAAAGAACTAAAAATTGAATTACCATTTGACCAAGCAATCCCACTATTAGGGATCTACACAAAGGAAAATAAATTTATATATTAAAAAGATACCTGTATTCAAATGTTCTTTGCAGCACTAGTCACAATAGCAAAATCATGGAACTACCTAAATGCTCACCAACAATTGACTGGATAAAGAAATATACACACACACCATGGAATACTATGCAGCCATTAAAAAGAATGAAATCACGTCCTTTGCAGTAACATGGACGGAACTACAGATCATCATCCTAAGTGAGCTGACTCACATACAGAAAAACAAACACTGTATGTTGTCACGCATATGTGGGAGCTAAATGATCACAAAGATGGAAATAATAGACACTGGGAGACCACCAATAAGGGGGAAAGCAGGATCAGGGGAGTTAGGGTTCAAAAATTACCTATGGGGTACATTGTTCACTACCTGGGGAATGAGTCATCTGAAACCCAATCCCCACCACCACACAATATTTCCGTGTAACGAACACGGAAGACTTAATGAGAAGTTGCCTTCTATAAACCAGAAAGTGAACCCTAAACAGACATTGGTCTGCCAACACCTTGATCTTGGAATTCCTAGCCTCCATAACTGTGAGAAGTAAATTTCTGTTGTTTATAAGCCACCAGTTTATGGTAATTTGTTATAGCAGCCTGATAAGAATCAGATAAAAAAGTGGTACTGGTAGTGAAGTACTGCAGAATCTAAACTGTGGAAGTGATTTTGGAACTGGGTAATGGATAGAGTCTGGAAGAGTTCTGAGTTGCATGCTATTACAGAAAAGGCCTACATTGCTGATGTAGTTTGAATTGCTGTAACACAATAACCCCAAATCTGAAAGGGCTTGTGCATAAGGTTGCTTATCTATTCCAAAGAAGTCACTCAGTGGTCCAGCAGAGAAAGACACTGATTTATTAGAACTTACAAGAGGCACCAACGGCAGTCAGTCAGTGAAGAAAGAATCTGCACCTTGGGACAGTACAGAAAACATTTTTGTAGTCAAACAAATTAATTATTCAGTTTACCACCATTGTTCTCAGCTCTGTTCAATTACCTAAACACTGTGATTCCTTACAGGTAATATGCATATCCTGCAGAGACAAGCCTTGGCCAGGGGCTGCTCCCGGGGTGGGGGTGGGGGGCAGATATAGGGGAAAAGAGTCAATGTCTGGACAATTACTTACAATTGTTGTCCCTTCCGAATCTCATGTTGAAATATCCTCAAAAAAAAAAAGGAATATGGTCCTCAGTGTTGGAGCTGGGGCCTAGTGGGAGAGGATTGGATTGTGGGGGCAGATCCCTCATGAATAGATTAGTGCCATCCTTGTTGTAATATGTGAGTTCTTGTTCTGTTAGTTCATGTGATAGTTGGTTGTTTAAGAGGTTGGAATACCCTTTTCTCTCTTGCTCCCTCTCTGGTTTTGTGACAAGCCTACTTCCTCTCTGCCTCACCCTGTGATTATAAGCTTCCTGAAGCTTCACCAGAAGCCCAGTAGATGCCAGTGCCATGCAGAACTATGAGCCAAAATAAACCTTTTTTTTCTTTATAAATTACCCAGCTGCAGGTACAAATGCTACAAGGGTCCAGAAAAAAAAAGAGAAGAGCTATAGAGAGATCCTCAGTCTTATTAGCGAGTACCTAACTGGTTGCAAACAGAATGTTCACAGAAATATGGATAGTAAAGGCCATGAGATCTTGGAAGGAAATAGTAACATATTAATGGATAGTGGAAGAAAGGCCTTCCTTGTAACAAAATGGTAAACAAACAAACAAAACCTGACTGAACTGTGTTTCAGTGTTTTGTGGAAGGTAGAACTTGTGTGTGATAAAATTGGATATTTGGCTGAGGGAGTTTCTAAGCAAAGTGTTGCAGGTGCAGCTTGGGGCTTCTCCTGACTTTTTATAGAAAAATGTGAGAGAGAGAAATGATGTAAAATGAAATTTTTCATCAAAAAGAAAGCTGAACTTAAAATTTTGGAAAATTCTCAGCCATTTTTACTTGAAAAAATGAGAAAGTTTGTTCAAGAGAGAACACAAATTTGTGGCCCAATTTGACAATTAGTTTGAATTAGCCATCTCAATCTAAGCTATGAGCTGTTTATCAAGACAGTGGGAAAATTAAGACAGCCATCTAAATGGAAGCTATGACCTATTGTCTAAGATAATGGAAGAATGACTCCCAAAGGCATTTCTGCGATCATCAGGGATGCCTGCTCCCATCACAAGCCCAGAGTGTAAGGTCCTGGGGAGCAGTACAGGGCCTCAGCTGCCTGGTGCCACCTCACATTGTGGGCTCTGCTTCCACATTCTTGTGCAGCACTCCTCCATTGTACTGCTCTGGTGGGCCCAGATTCATGGTGGCATGATCACTGACCCTGCAGAGTACACAGGTGATAAACTTTGACCGTGTCCAAGTGGTGTCATCTCTGCTAGCACACGGAATAAATGAACCACAGTTGTATGGTTGCCTCCACTTTGATTTCAAAGGATGGAGCTGCCTATAGCATTGGACACGTGACCAGGGGAGAGAGTCATCACAAGGGTAGTACTACTGCAGAGAGCTCTCACTAAGGTGATGCCTAGTGGAGTCATGGGCTCAGAGTTTTCCCCATGACCACAGACCAGTAGAGCAAGCAGTGTGCTATTGCAGTCTGGGAGAATCACAGGCACCCAACTACAGTTCTTGAGAACTGTGACATGGGCTGTACCCAGCAAAGTCATGGAGTGGTATTACTTAGAGCCTTGGGGGTCCAGTCCCTGCCCAATGTGTCCAGAAGGTGAAACATCAAGTCAAAGATTATTCTTGAGCGTTAAAATTTAAAGTTGTTTGTCCTATTGGGTTTTGGGCTTACATGAGACTGATTATGCTTTTCTTCTTTTCTTTTTTGGAATGAGAATGTCTATCCTATGCCTGTTCCACCATTGCATTTTGTAAACACATAACTTGTTTGATTTCATAGGTTCACAGCTAGAGGGGAATATACCTCAGAATGCTCATAACTCATAACTGATTTGGGTTATATCAAAATAAGTCTGTAGACTTTGGACTTTTGGATTGATGTCAGAATGAGTTAAGACTTTTGGTGCTACTAGGATAAAATAAATACATTTTGCATATGAGAAGGACATACACTTGGGAGGGGCAGGGGAAGAATGTGGTGGTCTGAGTATTTTTGTTCCCTGAAAATTCATATGAGGAAATTCTAATTGCCAAGGTGATGATATTATAAGTTGAGGCCTTTTATAGTCCCTTATAAAAGATACCCCAGAGAGCTAGCTTTTCCCTTCTACCATGTGAGAATACAATGAGAACTGGAAAGTGGACTCTCACTAGACATGGAATCTGCTAGCACCTGGCTCTTGGAATTCTCGCCTCCAGAATTGTGAGGAATACATTTCTGTTGTGATAGCCACTCAGTTTATGGTATTTTGTTATAGCAGCGCGAACAGACTAACACAACCACTAATTAGAGTCAGAACCTCAGCAAATGACTTAAACTTTCTGAGTCATAGCTGTGGTACTTCCTTTACAGGGCTGTTATCAGGAATAAATGTGTGGAAAGCGTTCTATGAAATTGTACAAATAACACAAAATTGTCATTGTATACATAGGAAAAATGAAGCCTGGGGAGGTTATGACAAGGTTGTTTAAGTTTACTATTTATACAACCAGCTTCTCAGAACTACTATCCATAGAAATATAATCATGATTCAACATATTAGCACATATTTGGACCCCTAACAGGTAAAAACTATAGTAGATACTTCAGGTGAAAAGATAATTATAATACAATCTTGGAATTTATTGTTTCTCTGTGGGAGATAATGCATATAGTATAAGGATTTAAGTGACATTTAAAAGCAATGTGGTAGAATAGTTTATGATTAATTGAGTGATAATCTTTATAGACATTAAATACATTTAAGTCAGAAGAGTCATCAATTGAGATGCAATCTATTGTAACTTGATTCGCTTGTTATAGTTTCTGTAAAGCTTGAGGTACCTTATGCTAATAGGGAAAACATATTTATATATTTATATAGATAAAGATAAAAATACTTATAGCATGTATTTTCTATGTCATGCATTATATAATATTAAGCTATGTTCAAAAGAAATAATAAAATATGTATTGGCTCTACTTGACTATTTTTATTTAATTTTGTATTTGTTAACTAATTCTTCAAATCATCTGGACTCTTCTGTAGTGCTCTGTAACCTGTGGCTCTGGAGTTCAGCAAAGAGATGTGTACTGCAGACTGAGAGGTGTTGGTCAGGTGGCTGAGGAAATGTGTGATCAGTCCACCCGGCCTTATTTTCAGAGGCAATGTTGGCATCAGGACTGCATACAGTACCAGTGGATGGCAGGAAAGTGGCTAGATGTGAGTATTGGCAAGCAAACTTTCAAAGACACTGGATATGAGAATGTTTTATTCATTTCATCATTGCATCTCTAGTGTTCAACATCATGCAAGAAAAAAGAGACACATCGGCTAGTGAAGTGCATAGATGCACAAAACAACCAAGTGAATGAAAGTTTCTGTGATCATTCAACTAGACCTCTTTCAACCAAAAAATGCAGAAACCTTCCCTGCAAGTATATTGTGGTAACAGGAGACTCATCACAGGTAAGGCAAGGAAAGGAAGTTGAGAATTTTTGTTCCTGATAAAACAGTTGGATCTAAAATTTGGTATGGCTGAAACTGGGTCTAAAATTTGAGTATGAGGGCAGAGGATGGGTATGCATATCATTCTGAGGGATGAGACCACTGACAGTTAGATGATGTAAATAGATTAATAGTAACATGTATGTCAGACTCTAGTGACAATCTAAGTTGGTGCCAACTGTTAAACCAACCACCAGAAATAATTTGACTTGAAGTTTCCCACTGTTTAAAAACAGCTTTATTGAGGTTGACAAACTATAAGCTGCGTATATTTAAAGTATACAGGCTAATAAGTTTTAACATATGTACAAATCCATAAAACCAGTACCATATTCAAAATAAAAAGCATCTCTATCACCACCTGAAGTTTCCTTGTGCTACTTTATAATCCCTTCTCCCTCCCTCTTTTCCTTCCCCATTCCCTGGGTAACCTCATTCATTTTCTACATTAGTGATCTGTCACTATATTAGTCTGCACTTTCTAGAGCTTTATATAAATGTAATCATATAGTATGTACTTTTTTGTCTGATGTAACCAAAGCATTTTGAGATTCAATCAGGTTATAGTAGTATTGATAGATTTTTTCCTTTTGTTGTTGAATATTTTACTATACAAATGTCTTCAGGTTCACCATTTTTTTTCTTCTGTGATGTCTGATCCCTGTCTAGTCCATTTTTAAAATCTCAGACATTATAATGTCATCTTCAGAAAATTTATTTTGACTTTTTAATATCTTTTATATCTCTTCTTAACTGTTTGAACATATGAAATACAGTTATTAATAACTTGTTAATGTCCCTCACTGCTAATTCTAACATCTGTGTGTGTTTATAATTTAGAAAATTTTAGCATATTCTTAAGTTTGTGTAACTGTCACCATAATGTAAGTTCAGAACATTTTATAATGTCCAAAAGAAACTCTATGCCCCTTAGTAGCCATTACTCATTCTCTCATTTCCTCTTAGCTCCAGACAACCAATAATCTACTTTCTGTCTCTATGTATTTGCCTCTTCTGGGCATTTTTTATAAGTGAAGTTATGCAACGTGATCTGACTTGTTTCACTTTGCGTAGTATTTTTAAAGTTCATATATATTGTACCATACATCAGTAGTTCATTCCTCTTTATGACTGAATAATACTCTATTGTAAAATATCCTACATTTTGTTTATTCATTCAGCAGTTGATGGACATTGGGATTGATTTCACTTTTCATTATTATGAATAATGATGCTAAAAACATTTATATACAAGTTTTTGTGTGGGCATATGTTTTCAATTATCTTAAGTATATACATCTAAGAATGAATTGCTGGGCATTATACTAATTTTTTTTTTTTGCTGTGTTTAATTTTTTGAGGAACTTCCAAGCTGTTTTCCACAATTGCTACACCATTGTTAATTTTTTATCTACAATGTGGAAGTGTTCCTATTTCTCCATATTATTATCAACACTTTTTATGGTCCATTGTTTTTTAAAATAGTCACCCTAATATGTATGAAATGATATCTCACTGTGTGTTGAAATTGCATTTTTCTGATGACGTATAATGTTGAGTATCTTTTTATATGCTCTTTAAGCATTTGGTCCTAGGCTTTTCTTATGTGAATTTTTTAAATTACAAATTCAATCTGTCTACCGGTAATTATTCAGATTCTCCTTTCTCCCCGGATTTGCTGTTTTTGCTGCCATTTGGTGTTGTTTTTGTTTGTTTAGTGACTTTTCTGAACTAACCGTAAAATCTGTAATTTTTGTCACATGTGGTCACTGAAGTCTCTGCTCACTGAGTTTAGTTGTCAGCAAATGACTAGACAGTGATTTCCTTAAATACCTGAAACCATTAATCCCCTACCTTTTGCCAAGGGGCTGTATGTGCATGGTAGAGAGAGGACCTTCAACATTCAGCCAGGCAGTTAGCAACTCTTCCTTAATTTTAACTTCTTGCTTGCATATAGCAGCAGTCCCAACCTTTTTGGCATCAGGGACTGGTTTTGTGGATGACAATTTTTCCATGGACCTGGGGTGGGGGGTTGAAGATGGTTTCAGGATGACTCAAGTACATTATATTTATTTTGCACTTTATTTCCATTATTATTACATTGTAATATATAATAAAATAATTATACAACTCACCATAATGCAAGATCAGTGGAAGCCCTGAATTTGTTTTCCTGCAACTGGACTTTCTCATCTGGGGGAGATGGGAGAGAGTAACACCTGAAGTGTGTTGCTTTTGTCCAGTCTACTCCGTAATTGCATTTTTTAATTGTCACTGCAGAAAACCCTGCTTCACAAAGATAGGATGTTGGAAACGGAAGCAGGTTTTTCAGTGCACCTGATGGTAAGCAGAGCTCAGGTGGTAATGCCAGTGATGAGGAGCTGCTATAAATACAGATGGAGCTTCACTCCAGTTCCTAACAGGTCACAGACTGGTACTAGTCCATGGTCCAGGAGTTGAGAATTCCTGGCATAGAGCCTTGAGCTCAGCTGGAGGTGAGTCTGCAGGCCCTCCTCAGGTGCATCCTGAGCATACAGACAGCCCTGGACGTGTTCACAACCTGATGCTCGTCCATGCCCTTCTAGATTCCTATGAATATGTTGGAGCTTTTCAAAGCCCCAGGGAACATTTCACTCCCAGCTTTTCCTTTGGCTAGCCTATTGTTGCCATAACTGTTATTCATCACCCTGGAAGCTGCAAAGTTAAGCAATGGATTCTGATTGAGTACAACAAATGTCTCCCGACTTTTAGGACTGGGCAAGTCAAGTCAAATATAGGCAGCCTTTCAAGCTGGGTCTTCTAGAAAACCACTAACCAGTTCAGATAATAGCAATTCTCTGGGAATGAGGCTTTGAATGATGTCCAAGTTTGTTCTGCCCCCTACAGTGGCTGCCAGGCTTCTGGTCTTCACTATGATTGCAGAATTATTGGTTTTCAAGGCTACCATGGAGCTAGAAAGACGAGAATGGAAATAGGGCAAGTTAAAGCTTCACAAAGCTTCCTCTTCTTACTGAGATTTAGCCATGTTTCTTGAATAAATGCCTTTCAGATTGCTGCATGTTTTGGTTAATTCCCAGAGTTCCAAAAAAAGTTAATCTGACAAATTTCACCCATTTCGCACTGCTTTTATGGAAGACAGAAGTTTTAGATATCAATATTCTGTCATTTTCACTGATGTCACTCCTCTGGGAATGTTTTGATGAGTAGGTTTTTCTCTTCATTATGGGTCTCATTTTCCAACTTCTTTACTTGCCTGTTAATCCTTTAATTGCAAGTCAGACATAAACTTTACCTTTTTGATTACTGGATATTTTTTATTACTATACATATGTTTTGAGTGCTCTTCTGGCTTGCGTTTATTTTACTTAGAAGCAGTTTTACCTTCTCTTGCCTTGCTCTTGCTCTTAAGATTTGTTAGACAAGACCAATGCATTGTTTAGGGTTAATTATTTCTCACTACTGAAGTAGGACCTTTTTGAGTACTCTACCGATTTTCCCTTGTGGTACATAAGATTTTCCGGTCCAGTTGGAGGGAGGAGGCACTACTATATTTGGTTCTGTATGAGTACCAGATATGATAACTTCTAAGCCTTTTAGCTGGTTAATTGCCTGGCTTTGGTTGGTATTTTTTATACATGTATGTATACACTGGTCGGAACTCTGCTGTCTCCCTTTCATTGTGCCAAGACTGGTAACTCTTACAAAGCGGTAGGCTAGAACAACTATAGGGTCACTTTGTTTCCTATTCCTCATGTATCACTATCCTTTATTGTCTAATGCTGAGTGTCTTGAAAGCCATTGTTTTATATATTTTGTCCAGAATTTTAATTGTTTTAGGTTAGAAGGTGTATCTATTGCTTCTTACTCCACTTTTGTTAAAAGCAAAAATCTATTTGCCAATTTTTGGCCTGGAGCTTTATTTATATCTAAGTCACTTAAACTATTTTTGTCAAATGGTATGAGACTTCACATTATATGAATTGAAATAAATGTTTGCTAACTTATACATAGTTACTAGTAAGCTAAGGCTATATTTTAGGTAAGAATCCTAGTATGTTTTATTTCTCCAAACCTGTGCCTATTGGGATATATAGTTTTAATTAATTAAAATATTATTAGTACTGTAATGGAAAACAAAACAAAACCACACAGACACTACAGATAGAAAATCTATCCTGAATCTTGGTTCTTTCCATTTGTTGGCACAACTCTGGGAAAGTTGCCTTGTATCTTTGAATCTTTGTTCGTTCATCTTTAAATGAGGTTAATTAAACAGGATTGTTGTGAAGATGGTACAGCATAATTTATATTAAGCATCTGATAAATATTAGGCCTTAGCTACCTTTAAGCACTCCTTGTAATTATGTATTTTTTCAGTGTACAGATAACTGTGGATTTAGTTATCAACAAAGGATTACATATTGCACTGGGATCCAGTCTCCTAAGAAACATAAGCTCCATCAGCTTTGGCCTGTAGACTATCGAGAATGCCCTGTGCTTCCTTCCTCTCAGGTTTACAAATGCAATGTCAGGAGCTGTTTGCATGTGGCCACTTGGAAAGTTGGCAAATGGAGCAAGGTCAGTGTATAATTGTGAATTGAAAGTCTTCTAATCAGATTTTCTAGGTGTGGGATACCTGGTAACCTACATGTCTAACTGGATCCTCAAAGTTGTCTCATACCCTTATTGCCTAAAAAGCACTTAATCAATTATTTGTATAAATATCTCTCTTTGAATGCAGGCTGTAACTTACCTAAAACAGAAACTGTGACTAATATTTATTTCTATTCTTTAGAGAACCTTGCACAGTGACTTGTACTTCAAGTAGGTGCTTAAGAAATATTAAGTGAAGAAGTAAATAAATCTAACATATGAGTAATAAAACTTATTTGTACTATATTCTGTTCCCAATTTAATTGATGGAAAGCAAGTAAATATTACTTTGCAAATAGCATATAATGTAATAAAAAATAACCACAGTGGTCTTAATAACCATCATTGATTAAGGTTAAATATTTACATTGTATGCTGCTATAACTGTGAAAAATAAATGAAACCAGTAACTGCGAAATAATGGATTCAGGCTCATGCTTAAAAGTTTTTTCCCACCGGTGATTGTCCTGTCTCCAGTATACTTTTGCATCTTCAGTGGTTCTAGCCACTGCTGACCCTCAATTTACTCCTGAAGGACCTAATCTGAGAGACGGAGGCTTGATTTACTGGTCTTGTTATTCATTAGATAGTTTACTTTCAAATTTTACTCTGTTCACAGTGCTCAGTGACTTGTGGAATTGGGATAATGGAGAGACAAGTAGAATGCATGGCCGAAAATGGTCGGTCCAGTGACTTATGTTTAAAACGCTTAAAACCAGATGCTCAAAAGAAATGTTACGTCAATGACTGTAAGTAATAGACTTCAAAAATCTATTAGTACATAAGTGTTCCTAAGAAGCTTTAGTTAAAATGTGAAAATAAATATTTGTGGTAGTTTTCACACATACTATACAAAATGAAGTGTCAGATTTTCGAAGTGTAGCAATACTTGCATGATTAAGTTCATAGTGTTTGTAATTTGTTTTGTGTTGATAAGTTGTGTTAACTTGTCTTTGAAGGCAAATCATTTACCACCTGCAAGGAAATCCAAGTGAAAAACAACATTACCAAGGACGGTGACTATTACCTTAACCTTAAGGGAAGAATAGTAAAGGTATTAGGAAAACAGTTTCTATTTGATTTTAGTGTGACCTTGACTTTGGAAAAAGCTTTTCTAGACATTTGCATTTTTCCTTTAGATCCATTGTGCAGGCATGCACTTGGAGAACCCCAAGGAATATTTATCACTGGTCAAAGGTGAAGAAGACAACTTTTCTGAAGTATATGGCCTCAGGTATGACCTGTGTTTTGACCCATCTGTGAATTTTCATGGTCCTCCAAGAGAATTGGAAGTTCCAGCCTCCAGAGTAATACTTGAATAGCATACATGTGGAACAAATAATTTAGGAAAAGGTAGACATATTAGGACCTATGCCAGATGTTGTCTATACCTGTTCAGTGATAAAGACTTGAGCATTAACATGTACTCACAGAGAGTGACTAAGAATTCTGTGGGTGAACAGTGGGACACGGAGATGGGAAGAAATTAAGACCTGTGAGCATTTTCATAGAAATCAAACTCATTCCGGTAATAAGAGCTAAGATAATTACAGCTGCATTATTTTTCTACAAACTGTTCTTGGATTTCCCATGGAGAATGTTCCATGTTAACCTTGAGTAAATTTTTTTACTTCTTGCTTATTTAACTTGTTGACACTGTAATATTGAAGAACAACAGTGTGTCTTTTATCTTTCCACTTCTAAAATTTATCTACATTATGGTCTAATAACTGTATCTAATACTAATATCCCAATGTTTTTACAGATTACGAAATCCATATGAATGTCCTTTTAATGGAAGCAGGAGGCAAGACTGTGTGTGTAAAAATGACTACCTAGCTGCTGGATACACTGTTTTCAGCAAAATAAGAATTGATCTCACTTCCATGCAAATTAAAAGTAAGTACTGAACCTCTATTTTGGAAACAAAAAGCATCCACTTGGAATGAAATCTAACAATATGCTGGTGTGTGTGATAGCCAGGGTACAGAGAAGGACCTAGCATTGTGCTAAAATTACATTTTAAAAAGTTATTAGCTACATACTTCCTCTGCAATTCCATACACCATAAAGGCTCCTAATAAAAATGTAAGGACAGTGATAAGATACTGCCCTTCCAAGATAAAACCCTCTACCTTAAAATTCCCAACTACATTAAGGATAAGAAATTTATTATCCCCAATGTACTTGTAGACACTTTTTGTAAGGTTTAAAAGTAATAATTAGCATTAGCTTCAACTTATAATGTATCACACATTATCTCATTTGACCTTTTTAACAGTCCTGTGGTTAAGGTAGATATTTTATCATAATGTTACAAGTGATGAAATTAAGTGGAAGTTAAAAGATTTGTTTCATTTATACAGTTAGTAACTGGCATTGAGAGGAAATAAAGTCCTACCCACAGAACCAGATTATAGATCATATCACCTCTCTAGGAAGTAATGTATAATACAGTCAAGTCACAACATATTTATGGAGCCTAATATAAACTGGGCATAATGCCATCCTAAAAGTAACATATCTACATGGAGAGGCAAAGAAGTTCATTCAGAAGCAGAGACTCCATCTCAACTGCTGTTAAGTCACCAGTGCCTAGCACAGTGCATCAATTATACAGGGAAAAAAAACTGTTCAGACCATATATGTAAGAATACATAGTACAGTTATATGATGATGAACTATTATTGCTAATAAAGATGGCTATGATTTACTGAATGTCCATCATTTATTACAATGGGAAACATTATATTGCTTTGGTTATAATCATGAACTCTGGAGTCGGACTGTCTAGATGTAATTCTTTACCTCTGTTTACTAGCAATGTGACCTTGGGTGTATCTTTTTAAGCCTAGGTTCCCTCATCTGTAAAATGAAAAGCTACCACTAAAGTTGGGGTTTTTTTTCATTATTTCTTTTTTCTTGTTTTTTTTTGTCATTTTTTTTGGTGAAGATTAAGAGGTGATATTTGTACATATCTGTTGTTGTCTTATATATAGTAAATGCTCTATTAATCCTGATTATTATTTAATAATGTATATGTCAGGTGATTAGCATTCTAAGTATATAATAGACACTTAATAGTTTATTTACTGTTAATTAGACTGCTTAAAAAAATCAACTTATCAAACAAAGCTGCCATTTTGCCAGACATTGAGCTGGGCCCTGAGTGTACAATGTCAAATATACATATTTCAACTCCTCTCTTTTCCCTTCTCAAACTGGTATGGTAAAAAGCCAGTTTTGATTAAATTAAACCTTTTACCTGTTCTGCACTGGCACCACAGAACTTAATGTGTCAAATGATGCACAGCCCTTCTGACTGGTATCTCCTTAAATGCATGGCTCCTAAGTTTACATGGACCCATGGTGCTGCTAAAATAATATTATCACATTTCTATTCCCTCTCCCACTTTCTTAAATGGCTAGCTTATACATTCTCCTCTAGCTTCAGATTTCAAAATATTTAACACCTCCACTTTACTTACTCATTGCTGATGATCTTATTTACTATTTCACTGAGAAAATAAGAACAACCAGAAGGGAATTGCCGTAAGTTCCTAATGCCACATCTACCAAGCTACCTAAATCTTGACCTGTCTACTTTGCTTTCTCCTTTACTGTAGATGAACTATTTGTGCTTCCATTCGAGGCAAATCCTTGTGCTCTAGGCTCATTGCCTTGTCCCTCCTCAAGAATATGATTTCAGCACATTTCCCTTTCTCTCTTACATACTCAGTTCTTCCTCTCTGCTGTATCATTTCCACTTTGTATAACAGCATACTCTTATATCTTCCATCATAATTAAGAACAAATCTCTTTACCTCTTTTCCTCCCGCCACTGTCCAATTTCTCTGTGTTCATTTATAGTAAAATTTCTTAAATTAGTTACTATTCCCACCTTTCCAGTTTCTCTCCCCAATACTATCCTGAACTCTCTCTCATCAGTGTCTTATTCATACCACTCCTAGGAAACGGTCTTTATCAGCATCATCAATGATCGGATTCCCTAAATCCAATGGTAAATTCTTGGTTTTCATGATTCGTCAGCAATATTTAGCTTCCAGGACACCACACTCTCATGGTTTTGTGCCTTTCTTGGCCACCCTTTCTCCTGTCTTTCTCTCTGTTTTTCAACCTGACTACATATTCTTCATTTTCTACAACACCGAATGTTGAAAAGGTTTGGGACTCAGTCATTCCCTTGGGAATCTAATTCCATTTACAGATTTCAAATACCATCTATTAAAAATGACAGTCCCAAATGCATATTTCCAGCTTTGACTGCATCCTTAGCCTCCAAAATCCAACTGTCCACAGAGCATATCCCTATGAATGTCTAACAGGCATGTCAAACTCAGTGTATCCAAAACCGAACTTCCAATACTTCCTCCCTGACTGGCTGCCCTACACCAAATTTTAACTGTTGCAGTCAATAGTAACTACAATATTCTAATTAGTCTAGCTGAAACCTAGAAACACCTTTAACGTCTACCTTTCTTCCCCACCTACATGCAACACATCATCAAATCCTACCAGGTGAATCTTTAACATGCTTACTGTCATAAACTAAATTGTGCCTTCCTAGAATTCATATTTTTGAAACCCTAACCCCAATGTGATGATGTTTGGAGATAAAACTTAAAAATATAATTAGGTGTAGAAGAAGTTATAAAGGTGGAGCCATCATAATGGCCTGAGTGACAGACAAGAAGAGGAAGAGACACCAGACATGAAGGTAGCCATTTGCAAGCCAGGAAGAGTGCCCTTACCAGAACCCAACCATGCTGGAACCCTCATATTGGACTTCTAGCCTCCAAAGCTGTGAGAAATAAATTTGGGTTGGTTAAGCCATGCAGTCCATGGTATTTTGTTATAGCAGACCAAGCTGTCTATGACATATACTCAATCTCACTTTCTCATTACCACATTTGCTACCACCTTGGTCCAAGCCCAAGTTGTTTTTTCATCTGGATTATTGTGCCGACTGACTGGTATTCTTGCTTCAATAGAGCATCACTTTCCCCCTTCCTGACCTAGTTTCTCTTCTTAACAGATAAGCCAGAGTGATCTTGTAAAACACAAGTCATGTCATGTTTTATACATTATCTCATTAGATCTTTTTAACCAACCTTAAATTTTGCTCAAAACTCTCCAAACATTTCCCATTTAACTCAGAGAAAATTTGAGAATTATGTCACTAGTCAACAAAACTCAATATGCTCTCCCTGACTCCATGAACTCTCTCCTTCCTGCCCTCCCAAGCCCTGCTTCCCACCCTTATATACGCTATTCCTGACACACTGGCCTCTTGCTCTTCCTTGAACACACAAGGCATGCCCCACCTTCAGCCCTTTGCACTTACTGTTCCATCTGCCTGGAACATTTGCCCATAGTTATCTATGTAGTTTTCCCCTTTATTTCTTTTGGGTCTCTGCTGTAATTCTTCTTGATAAGGCCAGTAGGACCACTGTCTACTCCCAGACTCCCTTTCTCCCTATCCTCTTTCCTACCTTTTTTTTTCATTCCTTGGCAAGTGTTGCCACTAGCATAGTGTAACATTTGTTTTATTACTTGTCTCTCCCTGTTAAGATTCAGGTTTCACAAGCTTCTGTTTCACGCACTGTTGTGTTCACAGTATCTTTAGTTGTGCCCAATACAAAATAGGTTGTATATAAATATCCCTTGAACTAAAAGTCTTCACTTGCCTCAAGAAGCTTATAGTAACAGATATCTTGAACAATCTTGAAGACAAATATGAGTTAAATAAAGTGGGGGAAAAGAGTATCAGGAGGAGGGAGAAGCATGAACAAAAGCATTTAGAAGAGAGCAACAACTTGGTGATATCAGAGAATAAAAGGTGGTCTGGTTTTGTCTAAACATAAGTTGAATGGAGGTTGGAGGATAGCTTGTTAGAGATGTTCCCAGGGAGAAGATCACAAGGAGCAGTGTATTCTATACTATACAGTGGAATTTGATCTTGTGAATCATAAAGCCATTGGAGTAAAGACACAAGCGGTGGAAAAAACAGACTTGGGTAGAGGGAGAAAAAAATTGTATCCGTGAAAACGATTAGGAAGCTAAGGTCATAATTCAGATAGAAAGCGATGAAGGCCTAAATTAGGAATGTGGGCTAGGATAGAAAGTTATAGAAGAGATATTAAAGAGGTAGGCTCTGCAGGATTTTCTGACAGAAGACACGCAGGATGTGGAATATCTAGAAATATTTCCAAAAGAGCCAGGTGGATGGTAGTATAATTCAGTAAGATGGAAAATATAGCAAGGGGAGTAAATTTGGTTAAAAAATGAATTTAGCCTTGAACATGTTAAATTAGAGATATCTATGAGTCATCCAAGTAATGATGCCCAATAGAAGTTTGATACATGTTCTGGAACTCTTCAGAATCAGTTGGACTGGATATTTACTTATGAGTCATCCTTGTGTCATTGGTTATTAAAACTGAGGCTGTTGGCTGGTCACCATGTTTTTAGAGGAGATAGTAGCAAAAGATGCTCTGAAAGTTGTATCTCTTCTCTGCTGTGGCCTAACCCATAAGTGCCCACAAATAAGTAGTGGTGTACAGACAAATGTTTAATGATCAGGTACCCAGGGAAGGAAAAGTCTGATTTGCAGTGCTAAGCAATCTCCATGGTGTACATATTCCCACCATAACCAATTACAAGCTACCAACATGACCTTATTGTACATGAAGTTGGAAAGAGATGCACACAATTGGCTCTTACTACTTGATACAAGCTGGCTCTAGCACACCACAGAAAGCCTCCTAATTTTGGAAACTGTCCTTGGAGATATGATAGATATTTCCAGAAATGCTACCTTTAGGAATAGCCTCCAGAGGTCTGGCATCATCATGGGGCATGCAATGATCTTGCTGTCTTGAAAAGTTAAATGATTAGAAATGACATCAGTGGAAGTGACAGCCACTGGCTGGATGATTTGGTTGGGATATTATTTAAGTGATTAAAACATGAATAACTGAATAAAGTAGCTGACTTGTAGTCTTCCTTCCCACCTGTTTTGGATCGAATGGTTCCATTTTTGATACTTTACAGAATCTCCAGCACCATTACCAATCAGGAAATTTTGCTAACACAGTTAAGATTGAAAATAATAATAATAATAATATAATGTAATAGGATAAGAAATCAAAGAAAATAGCATACACTTTTGCTGAGCGGTTTTGAATTGCCTAAATGAATTTTATATATATATATGTCATCTATAAACACCCAATGTATTGTTTTGTCATAATTAGTTACATTTAAATAACCTTTTTTTTTCTTCAGTGATTTTGTTCCTGACCTCACTTCATCTATTTTAGGTATTCTATGATAAAAAAATTTAATATTTAGCTTTTAAATATTCTGTTTCAATTACAGATGCACCTGTCATGTATTAGGGCAATTTATGAAATGGACATTTTTATATTAAAAGAAATTTGTTCATCGAGAGCCTGTTTTATGTTATATAATAGACTTGTGACATTTTTGCTTAATTTTTTTAGAGTTAAATAATATCAATTTATTGTTTCACAGTTCTGGAGACTAGAAGTCTAAGACCAAGATGTTGGCAGGGTGGGTTCCTTCTAAGGACTGTGAGAATCTACTCTTTCTTACCTATCTTCTTGTGGTTTCCTGGCAACCTTTGGTGTTCTTTGGCTCGTATCACCTGATCTCTGCTTTCATCTTCTCTGCTTTCATCTTCTTATGGCATTCTCCGTGTGTGTGTGTGTGTGTGTGTGTGTGTGTGTGTGTCCAGATTTCCTCCCTTTTTTTAAATTGTAAAAATATGATGTACAAGTCAGGATTAGGTACATAAGTAGTTTATGTGTAGGTGAAGTTTGGGCCCCCAACTGATCCTCACTTCCCTTTGTTTAGGGTCAGGTACACTTGGTGATGTCACATGCCCCCTGCCTTTCCCTGGTAGTATCCTGCTACTGCTGATCCCTCTGTTACAGTGTTGTGATAAATGCTCAGGACCCACTTATAAGTGAAAACGTGTGGTATTCAGTTTTTTGCTTTTGTGATAAGTCACTGAGTATGAGGGACTCTAAATCTATCTAAGTTGCTACAAAGTCCATAATTTTGTCCTTACTTATGGTTGCATAATATTCCATCATGTATATGTACCACATTTGGTTTTGCTATTGTAAATAGTGCTGCAATAAACATGAGTATGCAAGTGTCTTTTTTGTAGAATGATTTGAGTTCCTCTGGGTATATTCCCAGAAGGGGGATTGCTGGGTTGTATGGAAGATCAATTTCTTCTTTTATAAATCACCACCCTGTTTTCTATAGAGGTTAAACTAGTTTGCACTCCCACCAACAGAGTAGAAACATTCCCTTTTCTCCATATCCTCGCCAGCATCTGTTGTTTTTTGTTTTATTAATGATGGTCTTTCTAACTGGAGTTAGGTGGTATCTCAGTGTGATTTTGATTTGCATTTCTCTGATGATTAGTGAGGCTGAGCATTTTTTCATGTGTCTGTTGGCTGTATGTCTTCTGAGAAGTGTCTATTTATGTCTTTTTCCTACTTTTTAATTGGGTTATTTGTTTTTTCCTTTTGGCTTGTTTGAATTCTATATAGATCCTGGATATTAGACCTTTGTCTGAAACACAGTTAGCAAATATTTTTTTTCCATTCTGTGGGCTGTCTTCCTTCTCACTTGATGGTTTCTTTTGCTGTGCAAAAGCTTTTCAGTGTGATGAGGTCCCATTTGTCTATCTTATCTTTTACGGCAAATGCTTTTGGGGTTATGATCAGGAATTGGTCTACATAAGGATGTCTCCTGCATTTTCTAAGATTCTTATAGTCTGAGATTTTACGTTTAGGTCTTTGATCTATTTACAGTTGATTTTTGTGTATGGTGATAGGTAGGGGGCCTGTTTCACTCTTCTGTTTGTGGTCTTAAAAGTAATTTTGTAAATATGCTTAAGAAAATAATGTAAGAACTCTGTTTGGCTAGGGTAGGTGGCTCAGCCTGTAATCCCGTGCTTTGGGAGGCCGAGGTGAGTGGATTGCCTGAGCCCACGGGTCCGGGACCCGCCTGGGCAACTTGGCGAGACCTCATCTCTACAATAAATTTAAAAAAAGAGCCAGGCATGGTAGCGCGCACCTGTAGTTCCAGCTACTTGGAAGGCTGAGGCGGAAGCATGGCCGGAGCCCAGCAGGTTGAGGCTGCGGTGGTCGGGAGCGGCCACTGCACTCCAGTCTGGGTGACAGAGTGAGACTCCAACTCAAAAAAAAAAAAAAAAAAATCTGTGTTTGACAAAAAGGATTGCATTATTGATTATTGTCTTGATGCTAAAGAAGTTCATTTATTATTTTTTTTAGCTACGGACCTTCTTTTTTCCCAGACAATATTTGGAAATGCCGTGCCATTTGCCACAGCTGGAGATTGCTACAGTGCTGCCAGATGCCCACAGGTATTTTATATTTGTTTATTTTTCTTTCACCATAAAAACATTTTTTTAGTGACTCATCATTCATTTTCTTGACCAGAATATTGCAAGAAACATAGGTAAACAGAAATGTGAAATTTGCATATACACTTTATTTAAAAAGTTATAGATAAACTTTGGAGGGAAAGCATCTTTGCCAGTTTGTAGTTTGTTTGAAAGGCATAATAGCAAGAGTTTAAAACAGATTCTATTTTTCCTTCCATGATGTGCTATCATTTTTAATCTTTTTATTTAGTCCATGGAAATGAATGGATGGTTATTAAAAAATGAAGGAATAGATCACAAACCTGTGACTCTCAAACATTGCTGTTGACATCAGTTATATTAGCTGCCTGGATAACACCCCTAAACTGATAGTCGATTATCTATGAAATGTATATTGAGTGCACTTTCATGTTTTTATTCCTGTTTTTGCTCTTTATTTCCAGAGTTTTCCTCACACACTCTTTATGCTATTTTCATGATTTCCACCATAGAGCATGCTTCTTAGAAGAAAACTTACTCTTTTTGTAGCAAAGAATTTTACATGGTCCATGAGAACAACATTTTTTATGATAATATAGAGAGTTGTAGGTAGATGAATATAGCATTTTTAGGTAGACTCATAGCTAATTGAATCTATGAATCAAATCTACTACTCAAATGGTAGCAATTAATATATTTCTATAATTTTAGAAAGAAGTAGTTCATAGTTTGCTACAGCCCTTTCTTCTTAAAATTTCCAATTCACAATTTTTATCATATATTAAAATTATGCAGCAGACCCTGAACAATTATCATAATACCATAAGAAAGAGATTGGCTGTAGTGGGAAATTGTCAGGAGAAGAAGTGGTGGAGGGGACACACTTCATCAGTAAGGGTACCTGATCTCACCAGGTGATGTGGGGACCAAAGTGAGGCCCAAACTTTATCTATACAATGACCATTTGTATACCTAACCCTGAATTGTTCCCCACATCTTTAAAATTAAAAAAAAAAAAAAAGAACCTATGCTTATGTTAGGAATAGAGGACATTTTCTATACTAGAGAAGATTTAAAAGAGATCAAAGTTCTAGAACTACAGGCTGAAATGAATAAGAAAAAACTTAAATAAATATACAAATTTTAATTTAGCTCTAGAAACTCTAATAGTACCTAATAGGCAATGTTATAGTAAAAAAAAAAAAAAAAGAAAAGAAAGAAAGAAAGAAAGAAAGAAAGAAAAAGAAAGAAAAAACTAGATGTTTTATCAACTACCATGTGTTCAATCTAACTCATTTATGAGGGCCACCTTTTTGGAGAGCAGGCTCCTTGTAGTACAGGTTTCCCCAGCTAGGATATTGTTCTAGGAACCCATCAGCATCAGTGTACCAGGTAGCATTGCTGTGAGAGTTTCCGTTCAGCTTAATGAAATTTTTTTGGAAATTCTTTCAACATGTTTGCCCATTTCATGATGGGGATTTTCACAAACAACCTGCCCACAGCAAACTGAGTGTTTAGCAGTTTTTGACCCAAAATAGCATGATTTCCATGCCCGACCTTCCTTATTCACCTGATCTTGCCCCGAGCAACTTTTTTTGTTGTTTTTTGTTTGTTTGTTTCCCTGGATGAAAAAGTCCTCAAGGGGAACATTTTGCCAAAGTGGAAGAGGTGAAACAAAAAAAGGCAGAAGCAATAAAAGGCATCAAGATTGATGAGTTCAAAAACTGTCAGTGGACAACTGGGGCCTTATCAAACTGAAAAGCTTCTGCAAAGCAAAGGAAACTATCAAGACAGTGGGGAGACAGTCCATAGAATGGGGAAAAAATTGCCAGCTGTATATCTGACAAAGGCCTAACATCCAGGATCTACAAGGAACTCAAACATGCCAAAAGGAAAAAACAAACAGCCCAATTAAAAAGTGGGCAGCCAGGTGCAGTGGCTCAAGCCTATAATCCCAGCACTTTGGGAGGCCGAGGAGACAGGATTGCCTGAGCCCAGGGGTTCGAGACCAGCCTGGGCAACTTGGCAAGACCTCATCTCTACAATTAAAAAAAAAAAAGCTGGGAGTGGTAGTGCGCACCTGTAGTTCTAGCTACATGGAAGGTTGAGACGAAAGGATCACCTAAGCCCAGCAGGTCAAGGCTGCGGTGGCCGTGAGTATGCTACTGCACTCCAGCCTGGATGAAAAAGTGAGACTCCAACTCCAAAAAAATAAATCAATCAATCAATAAAAGAAAAAGAAAAAAGTGGGCAAAAGATATGAATAGACACTTTTCAAAAGAAGACATACGAGCAGCCAACAGATACATGAAAAAATCTTCAGCCCCACTAATCATCAGAGAAATACAAATCAAGACCACATTGAGATACCACTCTAGTAAGGTTGACCATCATTAATAACTCAAAAAACAACAGATGCTGGAGAGGTGGAGAAAAGGGAACGCTTCTATGCTGTTGGTGGGAGTGTAAACTAGTACAAACTCTGTGGAAACAGTGTGGCAATTTCTAAAAGACCTAAATATTGAGCTTCCATATGACCCGGTGATTCCCCTTCTGGGAATATACTTGGAGGAACTCAAAACATTTTACAAAAGGATACCAGTGCACACATATTTATTGCAGCACTTTCACAATAGCAAAAACATTGAACCAACTGTGCTACCCATTGAAAGTGGACTGGATAAAGAAAATGCGTTACATATACACAATAGAATCTTATGCAGCCACAAAGAAGGACAAAATCATGAAATTTGCAGCAACTTGGATGTATTTAGAATCTATCATATTCAGTGATCTAGCACAGAAACAAAGAACTGAGTATGCATGTTCTCATTCACAAGTGGGTCCTGAACATTATCATAATATTACATGAAAAATATTGGCAGTAGCAGATCACTGGCGGGGGTGGGGGAAAACGTAACATTAATAAGGGTGCCTAATCTGAAACCAGGTGAAGTGAGGACCAATGAGAGGCCCAAACTTCACCAGTACGATGACCACTAATGTTCCTAACTCTGAATTGTACTCCAGATCTTTAAAATAAAAAATTAAAATTAAAAAAACTGTCAGTAGAACAAGTGTCTTGAGAGGTGTATTGCATCAAATGGAGAGTACTTTGAAGGTGAGTGAAGTTTAAACATGTAAGAACAAATACACAATTTTTTATAAATAAATTCTGGGGTTTTTTTGGTCCCCCCCCCATAGAGCATGGAGTGATTTATAAATAATCTAATATAATCATAAGGTCCTGAAATATTTATTTGAACTTGACATCGAAATATTATACTAATTTTTAAATTTCTGTATGTAAAAGATAATTTTTAATCTCTCCAGGAATAGGAGTATTTATATTATATTTAAAGAGCTACCTTGAAAGAGGAGTGTGATCATGTGTGTTACTCCAGGAGACAATTAATAGGGCAGCAGATTCCAACTCAACGTAAAATAATGCATTTGACTGGGTGAATTATTTGATAAAGAGAACCAAAATCTGGAGCACAAATAAATCATAAATTTTTGTTTAGAGTTTTGTGGATTGAATCTGTATTCTGCAAACTTGCTGAACTCACTTATTAGTTATAATAATTTTTAGTGGATTCCTTAGGATTTTATATACGCACAATGATATCATCTGTAAATAAAGATAATTTTACTTCTTCCTTTTCAATCTGGATGCCTTTTATTTCTTTCTCTTGTTTCATATCCCTGACTACATCTTCCCGTACAATGTTGAATTGACATCCTTGTGTTCTAATTTTAGGCAAAAAGAATTCAGTCCTTCTTCATTAAGTATGTTAGCCGTAAGTATATGTTAAGTATGTTAGCAATGAGTGTTTTGTAGATGCCCCTGATTAGGTTGAGGAACTACCCCTCTATTTTGAGCTTAAGTGTTGTTATCATGAAAGACTGTTGGATTTTGTTAAATACGTCTTCTGCATTTATTAAGATGTTCCTGGGGTTCATGTCCATTATTATATAGTTATAGTGTACTACACTGATTGATTGTTGTGTGTTGAAACAACCTTGATTTTTGATATAAATCCCACTTGGTCGTAGTCTATAATTATTTCTATATGTTTCTAGATTGGTTTGCTAGTATTTTGCTGAAAAATTTTCATCTATATTCATAACATGTTGTTGTCCTATCAGTTTTTTTCTTATGATGTCTTTGGTTTGGGGATCAGGAAAACATTGGCCTCATAGGAGGAATTAGGAAGTGTTTCTTCCTCTTCTGCTTTTGAGAAGAGTTTGTGAAAAAGAAATTCTTCTTTAAATGTTTGGTAGAGTTTACCAGCAATGTCATCTGAGTCTGTGTTTTTCTTTGTGAAAGTTATTTTAATTACTAACTCAGTATTTTTATGTATTATAGAGCTGTTCAGATATTTTTAGCTCTTCTTGAATAAATTTGGTAGTTTATATCTTCTTAGGAATTTGTTTATTTTATCTGAGTAATCTAATTTGTTGTTATACATTGTTCATAGTATTTCCTTACAATCCTTTATATTTCTGTAAGGTTAGCAAGTTGTGTTTTTCCTTTCATTCCTGATTTTAGTAATTTGAGTCACCTCACTTTTTTTGGTTGCTCTAACTTTTGGACTTGTAGATTTCTTTATTGTTTTTATATTCTTTATTTCATCAACTTCTTCTTTAATCTTTATCATTTATTTCCTTCTGTTTGCTCCTGTGTTTTAAGGTAGAAGGTTAGTTTATTGATTTGAGATTTTTTTTTCTTTATTAATATAGGCATTTATACCTATACATTTCCCTTTACATATTTCTTTTGCTGAGTCCCAGAATATTTGGAATGTTGTGTGTTTATTTTCATTATCTTTTTTCTATTATTACTTGTTATATTGTATTTGATCCATTGGTTATTTGAAATTATGGTGTTCAATTTCCACATATTTGTGAATTCCCCAAATTTCTTTCTGTTTTTAATTACTACTTTTATTCCATTATAGTTTTAAAAACATTCTGTATTATTTCAGTCCTTTTAAATTTACTGAGGCTTATTTTATGGTATAGCATACAGTTTATCCCGGAAAACATTAAATACATTATTGGAAGGAATGTACGTTCTGTCATTGTTGGGTGAAGTGTTCTAAGGATTATAGACCTTATTGGTTTTTCCTTGCTGATTTTCTGCTTGATAGTTCTAGCCACTGAATCTCTGCAACTATTATTGTTGAATTGCCTATTTCTCACTTTAATCTTGTTTCATGTACTTTGTTTTGATTCATTTACTTTGAGGTTTTGTTGTACATGATTCTAGGATCATAATTGCCATAACTTCCTAATTCATCATATTTTTTATCATTATAATATATTCTTTTTCTATAGTAACATTTTGGGGAGATTTTAAAGTCTAATTTATCTGATATTAGTGTGGCTACTCCAGCTTTCTTAAAGTTGCTATTACCTGGTGTATGTATTTTCAACCCTTTACTTACTTTTTTTAAAAAACATTTAATAATTTTCTTCTTTTATTTAATATGTGCAAAGAAAATATTGGTACATTTTACAGTATTTGTACAAAGGTTCATGTATGCATTTAAGTTCACCAATGTCCTCCATTTTCTTAGAAAAGAAGATACATTAGGTTGATATTAAAAATGAAAAATAGCAACAATTACAAATTCTACAGGCTTATTACATTAACAATGTTTTCTTGATCTAACCAATGTTAGATTAAAATTGTAAGAATGTTATTTCAGCTATTCACATATGTGAAATACTATTAAAATCAAGGATTTCTTTTTTTAAAACATTTTTTATTTTAAAATTGTGGGGTACAGTTAAGAATTAGGTATACAAATATGCATTGTGCAGGTACCCCTGTTGATGAGGTGGTCCCCCCATCCCCAGACAGATATCGACTACCATTACTCCCACCTCCCTTCCTCTCCCCTTTCCCGTGCTCTTCTGTCATCCCTTAAAACCATTCTGGTATTTTTCTTTGTCTCTTGAGGCTTCCCTACCTACTTCTCATTAGAAAAGACAGCAATACTCAGATCTTTGTTTCTGGA